>LWCA01000935.1:0-14950 GCA_001642005.1 Intoshia linei | reverse complement strand
TCAGGAAAATTTCAGCTTTTTATTTGTATGGGTCTCATGCAGATCCTCGAAAAAGGTTTTCATTTTGTTGTCTAGTGTTATATAAGTATTAGAGTAGATATAAAGCATACATTATTTGATTAAATACTAGATCCTGTTTTTTCCCATTTTATCGAAGAAATGAAAAAATTTGGATTTATAAGAAATTCAACAATATTCTCAATACCTTACGATTTTAGGCGATTTCCAGGTTTTTCATAATTATCATTTAAAAAGTGTAAAAATTACAGTAAACATTATATGAGAACACTTTTTCCAGTAGGCATGAGTAACCTGTCACCTTCTTTAGAGATAGGAAGATATTTGAAACTAGTTTCAGTATGTGATGATTGATTTTAAGGTAAAAAAATTGGGTTTTATGGGAAAAATAAAATAATTATTGTTTATCTACTGCTTGGTCAATTGAATGCAATTATTGTCTCTTTGATTTACAAATATCCTATATTGAAACCAGCAGCATATGATTTGGAATTAAATAAAATAATAATTACATGGTATAAATTTAAGAAAAAACGAAAAATATGTCTATATGCGTGAAGCTTCACTACAATTTATAAGAGACTAAGCCTTGCATATCTTCTATCCCTATGTGAATTTTTATACTACTGATAATTTTATAATATTGTTCAATTTAAAATTATTCGTTCAATCAGTAATATTATATTCAATTTCATTGTTATCCTTCAACCCATCGTTGAATTATAATTTTTCCTCTTATCTAAAAATTTTTTATTAATTATAATCGTTCCACTACCTGGTGGTTTGAATTCATATAGTTTATATTTATTTATTTTATAAATCAAGCACAATCTGGGACATTTTATACATGGGACATTTTGTCCTTTGGACAAAATTCAATTTCGTACCGGTACCATATTATGTATCTTAGGTAAATTTATGATTGACCATTTGAAAGAAGCAATCAAAATAGCTAAAAATAAAAGTGGACGACAAATAAATATTGTTACTCATTCGTATGGTTGCCTGCAAGTATTACATGCACTTTCAAAATATAAAAGATCATTCATTAAAAACAACATTAACAATGTTAATCTAATATCATGTCCCTTGGTTGGATCTCCAAAAACAATTCTAAGTTTATTCACAGGTATTATATTATTATTATTATAAATAGTCAAAGTAACGTAATAGTGGGTATTTTTATGAGGTACAACTTACACTAAAGTGGCCAGAAATACTATGTATTTTTTCTAGTTTATTTGGTGTAAAATGTATAACGTATTTTTCTGGCCACTTTAGCATAAGTTGTACCTCATAAAAATAAAGTTATAAATACATTCGTCCACAAGATAAAAATATTAAGTACTATAATCTATATGTTTATTATTATTAATATATGTTGAATTATTACTACATTATTTATTATATAGTACTACTATAACTATTACTACTATTATAATAGTAACTTCAATACTGTACTTAGTAGTACACTGTATTACTATTAATATATTAATAATATATAATTAGTAGAAATTTATATACCAATTAATATAGTTTACGTAGATAATGGATTAACATAATGTATTTAATGAATAAATTATGTATACAGTGGTTCATCTTTTTCAAAGTGATAAAATTTATTATGTCTAAAAATAATTCATAATTGTATTATTATTATTATTATGTTTTGTGTTTTTATAAATTTTATTGTGAGATTTGAGTTGCTTTAATTTTAATTATTCAACCTTTCTTTCGATTTCATCTACTGAATTTATTTTTAATTAGTTTTCTCGTCGTTTTTAATGTCAATATTATTTGTTAAAAAGTGCTTGTTATTTTTATAAATATTAATTGTTTATTTTAGGTAACATAGACACTGATTTATCTGATAGCCTGAAAAAGCGAAATTTTTTCAAAACAATATTACCAACCTATCAATCTATAGCAATGTTTTTACCAAATGAAATGTATAAAAACAAAAATAAAATCGTTTTTATCAAAGACGGCGTAAATTATACTGTTAATCAATTGGATGACATTTTACCAAAAGATATAGTTTCACGAAGACGTTATGCTGGAAATATTATTAAGGAAATTTTTTTCTTTTTAAAAATAAACAAAAAATACAAATTTGTTAACATTAATTGTATTTACAGCTATACTAATTCAAATAATACAGTTGAATCATTTAATTATGATACAAAGAAAGTAAACTTTACTATTGGAGATGATTCAATTACACTTTCTGGTAATATTTTAATTTTTATTAATTTTGCATATTTTTGAAGTCCTGTGTAAATAGTGAATTTATGTACGTCCCAAATTGAAAATTATTATAAAGTTGATGATTTTAAAATCTTTATAAGATTGTTTATTTTTTATAATTATAGTACTACAAAGTATGTAGTTTTAATGGAAAAAAAAGGATATTTGGGGTTTATTACCTTGAAGAACTCAATTTTTGAAATTAAATTGACGATAAAACATCACTATCGCAAAACTGTTATATAAATATAGAATTTTCAAAACTTAACTTCTCTTAATTTCTTAAATAAACTGGAACAAACTGCTTTTTTGACCGTGAAGTCGTCACTTATTCGGATTGCAATTTTTGTGTGTGTTAACAGGATACAACTGTACCACCTATAAATTTTTTTAAATTTTAGGGCTGTTTTCATAAAAAAAAGTAATTTGGGGTTTTGGCCCTGAAGATATTTTTTTAAATTTAAATTTATGATAATGTTTATGATTTTAAAATACGTATCAGCATATCTATTTTTTTAAATTCTCCAACTCGTTTAATTTTCAAAAAGAGGGACAACTGGGGTTTTTGATTTGTAAGATGTAAAATTAGGAGGTTGAAATTTATCTTATTATACGTCCCGGAAAAAAACTGTAATTGAAATGTGATCTTTATAAAATCCTAAGACTGGTAGTTATTGAAATAAAGTGGAACACACACAAAAAATATTGCGTAGCATATTATATAAATAAGGATATTATTAATTATGCAACTACTATTTTAACAGTATTAAATGTATTACTTTTTTAAAATATTCAAGTGTCAACATTCCATTTGAATAATTAACAATTATTTTTTGTTATGACCACACTTTTTGTTAGAGGCGTGTTTATTTGTAAAATTTAATTTGTATTGTTTATTCTGTAGTTGTTTATTTTTATTTCAACCATTTCAATTATTAGCTTTTGTAAAATGTCATGCAAAAAAAACCCAAGTGTCTAAGAGTTAATGTACTATGGTTGATGTCAAAACTATAATTTAATTTATATAGTAATCTCATTTAATTTTCACCTAGATTTACGTATATGCAATGAATTTGTCACCAATTCTCAACATATAAAGGAAATAAAATATCAAGAGCATTCGAAAATATTGCAATCTAACCAACTAATTCAATACATTATAGATCAAAATTTGAAATCAGAAAATGTAGAGATCTTAAAGAAATAAACGAAAATTTCATTTATTCTAACTTATATAAAATGCGACGCTATTTTTGTTTGTGTGTCTGTATGTGTATGTGTGTTACTTTTTTAAAATAACTAGCATTTTTAAAATTTTTTAAAGACCACATTTCAATTACAGTTTTTTCCGGGACGTATAATAAGATAAATTTTAACCACACCCAGTTTATAATACAGTTTTTCCCAGAGCGTGTTTATATATGTTTCAGTTTCCGAATTTAAGTATTTTATGGTCAAAAACCCAATTTGCTCTTTTGTTTAAAAAAACCATCATCCCAAAAATTTAATAAAGCATACATTCAGGAATGCGTTTAAAAATCATTAACATTATCGCAATTCTCAGCCTCAGAAACGCACATAGTCAAAAGTTTGGACTAAAAACTACAAATTACTTTTTGTTTTAAAACAAAAACATATCCTAAACTTTTATAAAACATAAATTCTGGGATAGTTTTTAAAATTTTAATAATCATCAGAATTATAATACATGGCAATCTCAAGAAAATGGATTTTCATGACCAAAAACCCATATTACCATTTTTTTAAAAATGAAAATAGTCCTAGAATTTTAAAAAAATAACAATTGATAGTTATATCTAAATGTAGTAAACACAAAAAATTTCAATCAGACAATGACACCAGACGAGTGGTTCCCAAAGTGGTCCACAGGAAATTCTAGGTGGTCCACAAGAAAAATATTAAATAAAATGAAGATAACCTTTATTTTAACAATAATATTAAATTATAATGATTTATTATGACTATAAATTAATCTGTCATTCAATTCATCACTTTTTAGCTTCTAAATGTATATTTTTTCAATTGATTTGTTGTTTTATGGAAATTGATTTACTTAGCAATTAAATTAGAGTGACCAGATTTTATAAGTATTAAATAAGTACTTTTCGAAATGTCTTGGAAACAAAAAGAACAATAAAATTTGAATTGAAAGTTCTAACAATTTGAAATTTAAAAAGAATTAACAATTTAAAATATGAAATGTAAATGTTAATTTTATTGGTATTTATCATTGCAAATTATTTTTTTACGTAATTCACTATGATTTTCCAAATGTTTGTAAAAATCAATAAACTCTCTTTACAGTTATAATTTTTTTTAACGTTATTAATCCTTACGAGACAAAAACACGTATACAAAAAAAACAATCATAAATTTACAATTTTTTGTATACTAGAGTGTCAACCATATTAAAGAACGATTTATATCGCAAATAAAACCAGTAATATTAAAAGAACATTTTTTAATCGCTGTTATAATAATATAATAAACATTAACTATTTTGTATAAATTGATATTTTCTAAAAATATTTATATACTGTTATGGGGGTTGGCAATATATTATTTGGGAACCATTGCACTAGACCATGGGTTCGTAACCATCGTACAAACCACAGTGTTGTTTATGTTCAAAGGTTTTTTCTAGTTCAAATTTAAATTTTAAAGCAATTTCAGCTAGAAATTTTTGTTACCGTAGTTATATTGCTAACTTTTTCGAATTTAAGTTTATTAAATTTTTGGATGTCAAGTGGAAGAAAGTTAAGAACTTATGCATTAGAGCAGGGGTGCACAACGTGCGGCCGTGAGAGCGTTTATGTGCGACGGTGGGCAATAAATCTAATTATTTTACATTACATTATTTTATTTTAAATTAAAACGTTAAAATGAGATTTTATTGAAGGTCTATTTCAAATATTTTAAACAAAAAGTTCCATTCGTGACTTTGCCCCAGTTTCTCAAATGTTAGCGAATGGCACATAAAATCAAGGCAGTCACTGATATTATTTTTTATGTCATTATTACTATTTACATATTTTTTTGTCTTCCACTTTAATGTATCAACAAATGGGTTAATGAAACTTTTTTCTGTTGTCCAATTATTATTAATTAAGTACCAAAAAATTAATGATTAATGTTTTTTCAAAAAAATATTAGTTAAAGGAGATTGTTCAAATTTTTTTAAAATTAGGTTTTTTCTTATGGTATCAGAAGAATTATTGATCTAAAAATTTGGTAAAATGAGATTTTGCATAAAAATATTTGTAAAAGCGATTTTTTCTTTTGGAATCAGATAGGGTAGTTTTTATTGTAAAACTTTGGTAAAAATGGATTTTTAAAAAAAATATTGGTAAAAAGGGATTTCTTCCTTAATTAAAGCACTGCATTAATCCTACTATTGCTATTTATTCCGATTTAGATAAATGACAAATGTGGTATTAATTTATATGAGTGAATTAAGGATTAATTTTAATTGAAAATTATTAATTAAAACTATTTTATTAGACCTAAAATTTAGGTCCAGACTATGGACTCCAGAGTAAATTTTCTCAATGTTAAAGTAAATTTTGAGTGGCCATAGCATCAATGAGAAAAGTAGCATTGTGGTCGAATTGGTGGAAAGGTTGTGCACCTCTGCACTAGAGTAATGTATTTAGTAATCATTGGTTACTTGATTACACGTAACAAATCAAAATTGACACAAATAACTTTAATTTTGATGAAAAATTAACTTAAATTCTTTTAAAATAATAAAAATATAAATGGAAATTATTAGAAAATTGATTTTCAGATGGCATAGTAACATTATTTTCAGTAGCTTGCCTAAATTGTAAAATGTACATAAAACGTAAAAATCTGCAAGACGTTATTTATAGTATATTTTTGAAATTTCACTAATTTACATGTCAGCAAATTCATGGATAAGATCTATCAGAATCATATTTTTTTTAATTTTTGACAGTTAATTATTTCACATTTTTTGTTACAACAATTGTAAATAAAATATTTCAGTAAAAAAATATATGAATACTAAAATTCTCTTTTGACCGTGAAATCGTTACTTATTCAGATTGAAATTTTTTGTGTGTATTAACAGGAGACAACTGTACTACCTGTAAATTTTTTTTAATTCTAGGGCTGTTTTCATAAAAAATGGTAATTTGTGGTTTTGGAGGTTTAAATTTATTTTGCTAACACCTCTGGAAAAAACTGTAATTGAAATGTGGACTTTATAAATTCTAAGACGGGTAGTTATTTAAATAAACGGTAACACACACAAACAAATATTGTGTAACATATAATTAAGGATAATTTAAAATTAATAAAATTTTTCAGACTCAAAAAACTGCTGTGCACCCCTGGAGTCGACATTATCCCCTTGATAATGTTTTGTGTGTATCACTTCGTCTTGTATTATTCTAAAACGCATAAATACAAGAAATATGCCATATAATCGTTTTTATTTAAAAAAATTCAATTTCGTTAATAAGGGTGTTACTATAGGCAAAGTTTCTTATTAATTTAAGTTATTTAATTTATTAAGTTAATAAGGACTTAGACTTTATTAGGCTATTAATTGTACAAAATTAAACAAAATACATGTAATAGAATTTAAATTTTTAGAATAAAACAAATTGAAAATATTTTAACAATATATAAAATAAATTAAACGTCAGAGCCTTGTCTGCTCGCATAAGCGACCGAGGATAAACGACGGAAACGTGAGATTAACTTGACTTAATAAAATCCCGTGTATCCAAAAAATTTATTCTATCGGTTTATAAAAAATATTTGGTTTTTTCGTATTCTTAATCATTCTTAACTGGTTGTAGGTACAAAAAATCAATGAGAAAATATTGGTCAATTCGTTTTATTTTTTAATATGAATAAATTGATTCTGGATAAATTCAGGATTGAACTGAAAAATAAATTATTGTAAAAAGTATGCTTAATTTAGTTGTTTATTATTACAGAATGATAATCCGTACTAATAAATAAAACAATTTTAATTAGTAAAATTTCAAAAATAAACTATAAACAGTGTTTATTAAACCTTCTTTCAAAAATCCAACATTAGTTTTGAATAAACGAGGCGAACCTATCAAGATATCATTGGGAACACTAAAACTGAATATAAAATAAATTAATGAAAAACTAAAAAAGTGACTTTAGTTTTTGAAATTGTAGTAATTATTTACTACTAATAACATACTTAGCAAAAAATTTTTATTATTGAAGAAAACAAATATGGTACCACATTGGTAACAAATATAATGGATACACATTAATTCTTCCCAACACTATTTAAAATACACTGCATTCACTGAATTAGATCAGTCAGTAGATATACTTATAGGTTACGCAAACTAAGCTAAATATAGTCATTAATGATGACGCAATGACGGGAAACAACATGTTACATATGGTATGATTACGAACGAATCTAAAATAGTTAATAAAGCTTTATTCCACTTATTTCAAATTGAATAATTTAACAAAACATTTACATTTAAATTAATAAACTCTAGGTATATAATTATAATCCACTATAAACAAAGACAATGAGTAATTTGAAATATTTCACTTCGAATCTAAGTGACGAGGTAAAATTGAGAGATGATGACAACGACACGGTACAATCCATAACAATACCACAACTATTGGATGAAACGATAGAAAGACTAGACAAAGGTAAAACTGCACTAATGTGTCAAGACGACATAGGCGAACCATGGAACTCCATGTCATTCAAAGACTACAAAAAAAACATTCACATTGTTGCAAAATCTTTATTATCACTAGACGTAAAAGAAATGGACTCTGTGGGTATAATAGGATTTAACGATGTGTACTGGCATTTGTCTTACTTGGCGGCAATTCACTGCGGTGCAGTGAGTGTCGGAATTTACACAACAAATAGTCCTAGTGCCATAAAATACTGTCTCAACATTGCTGATTGCAAAGTAATAATTGTAGAAACATGTCATCTCTTAGAAAATGTAAGAAAAATAGTCCATGAAACCAATATAATCCGGATAATACTCATCAACAACGATTCTAACCTCACACTAAACGAAAATGAAATTTTATGGAAAGATTTCATCCTCTACGCCCAAAAAAATGATTTACAAGAATTACTTGAAAAAAGAATAAACAGCCTTAAATTCAACAAGTGCTGTAGTATAGTTTTTACATCAGGTACAACTGGGTTTCCGAAAGCTGCCATGTTGACACATGATAATCTAATTTGGACTTCGAAAAAATTTAGTAGTGAAGTTACAGGAAAATCACGTTTCATTTTCGGAAAAGAAAAACTAATATCCTATTTACCGTTATCTCATATAGCGCCACAATTACTAGACATTGTAGCACCGATTCTATTGGGTTCAACTGTCTACTTTGCCCAGCCGAGTGCTTTAAAAGGAACACTTAGTCAAACACTAAGAGAAGTAACTCCAACAATTTTTTTAGGCGTACCGAGAGTATTCGAAAAAATTGAAGAAAAAATAATTGAACAAACTATTCAAAAATCTGAAAATATGAAAAAAATTTTTAAATGGACCCAAAAGGTGGGTTTAAATCACTACAAATCCAATAAAAATTATTTTAAATACAAACTTTCGAAAAAATTGATTCTCAACAAAATTAGAAAAGCTCTAGGATTTCAAAATTGTAAATACATCATTTATGGGGCTGCACCAATTAAAGACAGGACATTAAACTTTTTCGTTTCGCTGAATATTTATATTAATGGTATCTATGGAATGTCTGAAACATGTGGGCCTCAAACAATTATGGTTCCAGGAGAGTTTGATAATTATTCTGTGGGTCGTGCTTATCATGGTACACGTACTCGCATAAATGAAAACCAAGAAATTGAAGTTTATGGTAGAAATATTTTTATGGGGTACAAGGATAATCATCAAGAAACTATTGATGCTTTTACTAACGATTTTTATCTCAAAACAGGAGACCAAGGAGCCATGGATTCAAAAACAAAAAAAATTTGTATTATTGGACGTTTGAAAGGTGATTTTTAAAACATTCCATCATATCGAAAAATTATTTATAAATGCTATAAAAGGTGGTATATTTTTGGTTTTATTATTTAAATTTTAATTTAGAAATACTCATCACTTCTGGAGGAGAAAATATTGCAGTAAAATATATTGAAAATACACTGCTGAAAGAATTACCGATATTATCCAATGCCGTGGTGGTAGGAGATGACAAAAAATATTTAACCGTAATATTAACATTAAAAACAATTACAGATATGGTGACTATGCTGCCTACAGATGATTTAACAATTGAAGCAGTAGAATGGCTAAAAAAGCTTGGATCAAAAAATACTAAATCTAGCGCAATTTATGAAGGTACAGATACAATTACAATTAAAGCAATTGAAGCTGGAATACAAAGAACAAATGAACAGTCAATTAATCGACCCTCCAAAATACAACGTTGGACTTTACTGAAAAATGACTTTTCGATTAAAAATGATGAATTAACTCCTACAATGAAGCTCAAACGAAATGTTATTTTGAAAAAATATAATCATATTGTTGAAGCATTATATCAAATGTAAATTTTATTTACAGTAAATATATACATTACATTTCTAATGCCAATTGAAGCAATAATTTGCGTCGAAATACTTCATTTCCAATCAATTTCTTGTGATTCTACATTTTAAAAATAGATTAAAACAACAATAATATTTACGATATACATTTTGTTTTGTTTAATATACAAATCTATTCGATTAGTGTCGATCCTGAGTTATTAAACCAATATAATAAAAAACTAAGTTATTTACATACATGGCCCTAGGATGAGATTTTCTACATTACTTAGTTACGAATCCGAAGAATAATTACTATTTCGGTTATTGAAAATATGCCATAATGAGAAGTCAAAAACCCGGATTTATCCACCCTTATCACTTTATTGGAAATGAAAATAGATATTTTCAATGCAAATTTTTTTTGAAATTGTAGGACCAAACATTTAAATTTTTAATTTTACAGTTAATCCAAACATTTGAAAATATTGGTTGATATTATATTAAAGTTATTGTTCACCGGAAAAGTGTTAATTTCTGTATAAAAGTTTAACCATTTCAAATACAGAATGTAGAACATAGAAATTTTAAAAATCGACTCCTCTAAGGTGATTCCCTTCACTTTCTTAAATCAACCGGAACAAACAAATAAATAAACAGAAATACATTTTTCTAAATTCTTTATTTATATAAAATTGAATGTCTATATGTATATTATCTTATATTTAAAAAATTAACAGTCGCAGGATTTAAAAAACCCAATTTTTAATAAGTTTTTCAGAGTGTGTTTTTATCTATTTTTCAGTTTCTGAATTTTAGTCTTTCAGGGTCAAAAACACCAATTTCCCTCTTGTTTAAAGCCCAAAAATTTAATAAAACATACATTCTGTGACGCGTATTTAAATCATTAACATTGTCGTAAATTTCAACTTCAGAAAAGTACATATTCATTATCAAAACCACAATTGTTTTAATTACCCATAGTTTTAAAAATGAAACAGGTTCTAAAATTGTACATAACAAATTCTGGGTAGTTTTTAAAATCATAAGAATTATAATAAATAACAAGAGAATGCATTTTCATGACTAAAACCCAAGATTTCCCTTTTTTTAAAAACAAAAATAGTTCTAAAATTTAAACGAAATTACGGAATATAGTTATATCCAGTTAGCACACACAAAAAATTTTAATCTGATTAAGTGACATACGAAAAAAAGTTTTGATCATGCTTTTATGTGCCGTGATTTTTTGAAATTTCATAAGGGTTCCGCGCAGTCAAAAAGCTTGAGAAACACTGCTATAACTACAACAACAAAGTACAACATTGTTATTATCATTTTTATATTGATCAAACTAGATTGCAATTTGCAAACCCTGTCATAACTTTCAAAAACATTCCAGATATATATTTTTTTAAATTTAAAAAAAAAGGTAAATTGGTTTTTTGATTATGAAGGATTCAATTTCGGAAAATAAAATTTGCGATACTGTATCACTCTCGAAAAACTGTGTTAGAAATTAATTTTTTTTAATAAATGGTGGAGCATAAACGTAAATGATTAATGTATTATGCATTAGATAAAAAGTAGACCTACTTATTCAGTATACCATGCATAATGCAAAAAAAATTTTAAAATAAATTCAATTTAAAAAATAAAATAAAAATTAACACGTATACTATTCGTCTTATGTAGAAACGCAATTATCCGTTCTAGGTGTCTAGTGCGGATCAATGAAAGTCTCTCATTAGTTTTTTGAACAAAATTTACATCAAAAATTTCAAAATAAAAACATTAAAAACCTCAACATCCTTATTTATACACAATGCTTAGTTTGTCTGTGTGTGTTATCGTTTATTTCAATAACTACCAGTCTTAGAATTTTATAAGGTCCACATTTCTATTACTGTTTTTTCCGGATGAAAGTAAGATTACATTCAACCTCCGAAACTCACACCTTATAGGTCCAAAAACCTCAATTATCCTTTTTTTTAAAATCAAACGAGTTCGAAAATTTAAAAAAATATATACTGATACGAATTTTAAAATCATAAACATTATCATCAAAGAAAACCTCAAAAAAATTAATTTTCACTATCAAAACGCCACATTACCATTTTTTTAAAATGAAAACACCCCTAGAATTTAAAAAAATTTACAGGTGGTACAGTTGTATCCTGTTAACACACAAAACAAATTTCAATCTATATAAGTGACGCCTTCACGGTCAAAAAACTATTTTAGTTTTGATATATTTTTTTTTCGAATTTTATTAAAACAAAAAATGTGAAATAATTAACAATCCGAAAATTAAAAAAAAAGGTTATTCATATAGAGCTTATTCCAGTTAATATAAATACAAATTTTTAACCCCAGAAATCTAGCATTCCCAGTGAAACATAATTTTTAATATATTATCAACCGATATTTTTCAAATATTTCGATTATAATAAAAATCGAAAAATTAAATATTGATCCTACATTAACATTTTTGCAATTGTTCAATCTCAAATACTCATTTTCAAATTTTTATAATTTAATGAAATTTATTTTAAAACTACTGCAACTAAAAGTACAACTTTGTTATTTTTAATAATTAAATTAAATAAGTCCGCCCTGGTAAGAGCTAGGTGCAGTTTGTACATAGTACAAAACAGCCAAGCTAGTAAATTATAATTTGTAATTACCAAAACTGCATTGTATAAAGTTTTTAGTGTAATTGTATTGGATACAGGAGAAGGTAAATGAGTATAAAGATTAGTTCGAACTTTCTTTTCTGATATTATATTTCTTCGTTTTTGAATAACTGCAGCAAATAAAAGATTAATAATAATCATCTAAATAAGTCAAAATAAAAATAAAACGTAATTCAGGCATTATTAACTTTTATCTTCCTTTATTTGGCATGGTTCCGGATTCGGAACCATGAAAAGCGGCTAAGCGCCACACGATCATAATGTTAAAATTACTGTAATAATAATATAAATCAACGTACTCTAATGGACTTCTTAAGATATGACAAACAGTTTGTTTTATAGTGTTTGATTTTATATTTTTCTGCGAAATGTGTAAGACAAAAAATAATATTATCATCAGTGGCAACGGAAAATAATCTAAATAAAAAATATTATAATAAATAAAATTAAAAACCTGTGACCATAGGGAGCAAATTTACCAGGATTAGTCTTTTTAATTTCAATAATTTTCGACAGCTAATTGAAAAATATAATTATACTAATTATTAAACTTCAGGGTCTCACAAATTTAATGAATCGGGTATAAACCTTAAAAATTAATCAATCTTATTTTCACTGCTAATTAGTTCTTTTAACTAAATTCACAAAAGTAGCCAAATATAAATATAACAAAAATTCTTGCAATGTATTATTATTTGATAATGTATTTGAAATGTCATAATTGTTAGAAAAAAACACCAAGAAACCCTCTATCCTATAAATTTTGTTTTTTATGAATTTTTGGGTAAAATAGAGTTTTATTGAGAACGATTTCTGATAAACTGTGATAACCATGGCATTATATATACTCACAAATGTTACATATACTATTTATACCCATGAATTCACATCATTACCACACCAATATTGTTTTATAAAGTTCATGTTCGTTTTTGAAAAATTGTATTAAAAATTAGTACTAGGCTTAGTAGTAGGCTAAAAATTAAAATGCAAAAAGTCAAGGGTTTTTTTGAGAGTTAGACAATTTCAAGCACATCATCTTGTTCGCAATATTAAGTTTCATCTTTCCCCGTTGGCTACTTTTGCATTGTTTAAAAAATGTGTTTTAGGACACACCTTAATACATACAACAAATTGCGTTTTAAAATTAAGTTTTAAAATCAAATTTCATCATTAAATAGTATAAAATAATCTATTAAAAATACTAATTCTTATTTCAACAGAATTATCAAAACTTAAAATGTAATATGTAGTTTTGATTATGTATATGTACTAATGTTAAATTTACAATTCTGTTGTATGTATAACACTGTTCAACAATTTAAGATTTTTTTCCGACCTCACGGGATATTTTTATTTAGAATGAAAGACATTTTGACAAAATTAATATTGAAAAAATATTACACATTTTTATAGAGAACTTAAATAATTAAAGGGACGTATTACTCCAAAAAATCAAAAAATAATAATCATTATTTTGATAATATATCGTTTTATGTAATTGTTTAAATTAAAATAAATTGTCTATAACAGTAATTCCGTGATGCTGAATTTTTACCCACTCTCAAAAACACAAAATGTCCATGGTAACATTAAAATAATGAGCATGACCTCTCTACAAACTATGTTTCCATGACGACCTCCCCGGGTTTTATAATTTTAGTGATGAAAAAATACTCAGAACAAAAACATCAAAATTATAGACGATTCTATAGAGTAGATTTTAAAATATTAACAAAAAAATATATACAGTCCCGTGCAAAATAAACTGGCACTTGTTAAAAAATATTACTTCTTCATAAACAATTATTAAATAATATTTAAAATATAAAAATTACTCGTACATCCAAATAACGAGATATATTTAAGTGAATACTGTAATTGATGCACAATGTTTTAATTGAAATACAGGCAATTTAAAAATGATAATAAATTTATTAAAATAAAACAGTAGTGCAAAATAAACTGGCACGTAAATTAAAATTTACATGAATTATAATAAAATGTTGAAATTGTGACCATCAATTATATACAATCAAATAAAATAAATTAATCCTTTGTAGAAGCTCCTTTACATTGTATTACTGAATCTATTCCTCGAGGTATAGATTCATATAAATTTTTTATTATGGAAAATTCAATCTTCATCCATTCTTCAACAACGATATCCCACAACCCGATCAAATTTTGGGGGCTCTTTTAGACACGTTCCTCTTTAATATGAACCACATATTTTCAATAATATTCAAATCTGGACTCTGACTGGGACAGTACTGGTACTGGTACGTAGAAAATCTTTGGTGGAGCAAGAACGATGACAGGGAGCACTATCTTGCTGTAGTATCATATTGGTCTCATAAATATCCCCCAATTTCGATCTTAATATTCGTTGATACTCCTCGGAGTT
>LWCA01000084.1:0-56678 GCA_001642005.1 Intoshia linei | reverse complement strand
GATGTGATCGATGTATTGTATCTAATATTGATATTATATATATATTTGCAATTGGTAAAAAAATTAGAATTACCGTGCAGTATCAGCTAAATAAAACAAAATTTTCAAATATCTAATTCATGGTTTCATAACCTTTTTTAAATTTAGTACCCGTTAGTCATATCCACTATTTCTAATACACCTGTAAAAAATAGAAAAGTGGTTCACTAGATGCAAAATGTTTCCGATCCCTAATTTAAGTATTAATAAAGATGTATAAAAAGTGTATTATTTGTTGTAGTACAAAATCAAATATTTTTTAATAATATCTTTTAAAAAGTTTCTTTGTTTTGTTTAATTATTTTTAATTGTATTATAAAGAGTATGAATGACCATTTGTCCGTTCATATTACTTATAATATTTTTACAATCATATAATATTACATTTTGAGGTGTTTCTAATGTTCCGATAATAGTATTAATGTACTTATATCCATTTAAATCAGTTTCGTCTATAATGATAAAGATTAATTTATTAATACAATAATTTTTTATTCTCTTAATTTCATTCAAATACAAATCATCAATTTTATTTCTGCAATTGCTTTCAGATGGCAAAATTATTCTCTTATTTTTAAATATTGTTCTTAACTCAACGTTATTTAACTTTTTAAAGGTATTATGTCCGGAAATAGAATTGCTTCCACCATTGAAAAGTCATTCGATGTTTTAATTGAACTTCCAATACTGACAATATGCGTAAAATTCTTATGTTTTGCTAATTTGCGGTGGAATTAAACAAAATTTAATTTTGTAAAAGTAACATTTCATACAAAATAAATTGTCATTCTTAGTAAATTCACTAGGGTAAAATTAGGTAATATTGTAAATTTTTTCATATTTAGATTTCGCATATTTTGGCATGCTTAAAAAACATTAATCATATAAAAGTATCGCTAAATTACCTATATTGTGAATAGAAATAAATAAAAACTGCTTTTAGTGAGTGATATAAAAATTAACAATAAGTTTATTTACTACAATCATGCATAAAATAAAATTACAAAACAAAACGAAATTGTATAAAACAAAATTCATGTTTGAAATTATAATTTAACTTATAAAAATAAAATTTAACTTTATTAACTTAATCAAATTTTAATTAACCAATTAATAAACGTAAAATTATTATCATTGTGATTGTAATTTGATGCGTATAAACATATCAAAATTTGCACTAGTTAAAAAATAATCGCCCTAATCATAATACATGTATTTATTTTTTAACAATATTTTTGTGGTTTCTTTAATGACAATCACTAAATTTTGTAGGGTTTTTAAGGGAATATTTTTTATACCATTTTTTAAAGATTTTGAAGATAATTTTGGGACCAAAATTTTATAGGTTTTTAAGGTATTTTTTTTCAGCCAATCTTTAATAATTTTGAAGACAATTTTGTAAAGTTGTAAGGAAATTTTTTTTACCGAATTTTTAAAGATTTTGACAACAATTTTGGGACCAAAATTTGGTAAGGTTTTGAAGGAAATATTTTTAACATTTTATGTGATTTTCAAAATCTTTTAAAATTGGGTGAAAAAATGTTCCCTTAAAAATCTACGAAATCTTGTGACCTTTATTATTGATACTAAAATTGATTTATGATGCGAAAAAAACTATTTGTTATTATGATAGCCATTCTGAACCCATTTAAAAAAAATCCAACTAATGGATTTAATCACCGGGCAAAGAGTAGGATTAACTCATTTCCAAGCCTCATGTCGATATTGAACAGTTTAATGGAATGATGTTTTGAATCGACCAAGAAATGTCATCAATTTTCTAATTACCATATTCGAACATTAATTTTATTGCTTTTAAATACTTTTAAGTTTCACAAAAATGTATATTTCTGCTAATCCCTTGCATTTGCTTAAAAATATTAATTAATTTACTAAAATTACTTTTAGGGATTTTTCTTGTACATGAGACACTTGATTCCAATTATAGTATTTATTGTAATTCCGATACTCAATTGGTTACTTCAAAGTGAAAAACCCTACAATTTAAACAAAACAAGGTACATACAATGTATATCGTGAATATGTAAATATATCAATAGATATTACTATGATGTGCGATATATTGAACCAGAAAATTTACGTTATTATGTAAATTCAAAATTTGACACTTTATACAATTCTCGTATTGATGAAATCGAAAGAGAAGTCTTACGAGAGCACATAATTATACTTCAACATGAATGTAGTAATGAACAAATCATACGTAATTTGTTTTATATAATTTGGTTATTTTATAATTTCAAACAAACCTTAGGATCGCGACTCATGATGAACGCCAAATGGAGCGGCGATGAAAAAGCATATAATCGTGCTTCAAATTACGATATGCCTAAATGTACAAAATTGTCCCTCATTACATGAGTTTTGTTAATGTTTGATACAAATAAACATTTATAATTTATTAATTAACTTTTTAAATATTTGTCTGGTTTATTTTCATAAAACTAAATTTATTTCTATTTGATATAAATGTTATATTTTTAACCTCGTTCATTGCCATTAAATCCTTCTTTAGCATGTCGATATTATTTTGCATAAGTTCTTGTTTTTGATTGCTGATTAGTTTAAAGATGTTTATGTTTTTTTCTAGATGGTCGTGTTCGCTTTTTAATTTATTATTTTCTTTTTTCATTTTGTCAATTTCCTAGATAAGTCGATACAGTTATGTAGTTGGTTTTATAAGGTAACTTTAAATATGTATTCAAAATTGGTACTTTTTATTTAAATATTTTGTTATCGTAGTAATCATATGTTGCCTGTGTAAAAAAAATTCATATTTGGCGCAATTTTTAATTTTTAAAAGTTTATGTTGATTACTAATGTTGTAATTCAGAGTGTGAATTTCAGACTATAAATAAACAATTTTGGATTCAAAAAGTTTAAAATAATGGTATAATGATTAAAATATATAGTACCATTTTAAATAAAAATTTAATTCAATTTATAAAAAATTAGACGCAATTGGTTGACGAATTAATTTAATTAAGATTCTAATTGAACAAATTTAATATCAAAAAAAATCTCCCATTTTAGATAATCAAAAATATTAGATATTTAACTAACAATGTAAATTAATTTTACCAAATTTTTAAAATGCAGTGTTTGTTTATATGTTTGAGATTCTTCTAGGCTTTTTTTGTAAAGTTGATGTAAGGAAACAGTTTCTTCTTTTAATAATTTTGATTTCTGTTTTATTTTATCTGCAATCTACATTGTTGCATATTATAATGAAAATTTGAATATTTACGTTTATAATTGTAATAATAATTTGAATACCTTTTTACGTTTAATATTTTTAATGAAATATTCTTCATTATCCTTTTTAAGTCTTGAAATTATATTAATCAAGTAGGAAACAACATTTTGTGATTTCAATAAATTTATATGGTAGTTTTTTAGTTCATTTTTTTGATTATTAAAAAAAATTTCATTCTTTTCATTCACCTGTAAAATATTACCGTACATTTACTTACTTAATTTAATATAACGAATAAACTAACCATTTTATTGTACATGATACTGTGCATTTTTATCATTTTATCGACTTTATCAATATCTTTTGAAATATCCATTTTTTATAATTTTTGCTGGTAGACTATAATTTTGAGTTATATATTTGTGTGAATTAATGAGCAAAGTCATTATGCTTTAGTTCATTCTGATACGATTATTAACTGTGTCGTTAAAATTTATTGTTATACATAATAAATGCAATTCAATAGAAAATTTACACAATCATGCTAGTTATTTAATCAGATTTATTTGAAGAAATTGAAAAGCTTATTTTTTATATTAAGCCTTCGGTTAAGCCAGAATAAGATAATGTAAGGTGGTATTTTTGAGTTAATAGTTTTATTATTATTTCAGTGTTGATCATTTTTGAAAGGATTAAGTATAAAGGAAATAAAATATAATTTTGAAATTTTTTTACAAATAATAAAGTAATAATTTTAATTTATAGTCATTATTTAAATTTTTTTTAAATTAATAAATTGCTTTTTTATAAAAAACACTACTACATTTGTTAATCTGCAGTTTCAATAGAAATTTAATATAACAAATTGGATCATTAGTATTATAAATTGGTAACATTATAATAATTACAAATTTCAAGCATGCTTGAACAAAATAGTGTTATCTGTTAAGACTTTAGTAACTTGATACTTGGATTTTTGACAATCAGATTCTATTTGGTTCAATAAATTTGTTGAATCAGATTAGAAATTTGATATATTCAAAAAAATAATGAATAACTACAAACAGTAGTATTATCATTGACTGATATCTTAAAATTAATAGATGGTTCAGATTTTATGTGGTAACAAGGTAAGGACTATAAATGTAGTGATATATCGCTACCATACTAATCGAGATTCGAATATATACTTTTGATATAAGTCACTTGTGATGTCTAACTGGAGTGGTTATAGTCATATAATTGTATTCTGCGTGGCTAGGTTCGAATCGAAATTTGGACATTTTTTTATTTAAGATGAACTTATTAGAGTTCTTATCTACCAAATCGTTACTATAAACAAGATGAATTAAAAAATAAAATTATTTTTTGAACTAGACCAGTGGTTCCCAAACTTTTTTCACCATAAAACACTTGTCAAAAAAATCGCTGTAATCTTGAACACAATTACATTACATTACACATTAAGGTAACATATCATTGTAGTGATGACACTGATCACTATGATGATTTACTTGTTTATACATGTATTAATAATTGACGTGTAAATAATTTATATTAAATTATTGTTATTGTAAAGGCTCTTTAAATTAACCTCTTACATCAAACATTTCGTAATCATTACAATCATATCAGTAAAACTTCAATTCATTTTGATAAAATGATGTTTACGTTCACTAATAATAAATGAACGATAATTAATAATATTCTAATTTAATATTATTGTTAAAAAACGAGTATCTTCATGATATTTAAATTTTTTATTGGGGAACACTTAGAATTTCCTGTGGACCGCTTTTAAAACCACTAATTATTAAGAATTCTTATTATTAACATATTATGGAACATAGTTAATATCATCAATATTTTCTTTTCATTATTGTTCGATATTAACATAGCTGCACAAATTTATATCAAAAGTTATAATTCAATTGATTTTCTATAACATTTTTATAATAGTATCACATTAACAGAATTCCATCATTAATATTACATCCTTTCATTTAATTTTTTTAAAGCAGGTTGCATAATCAATATCTGATTCTTCAGAGAATCCAAAGAAAATTTTTCGATATTCCAATAAAAAGTGAATTAGCCTTTTCTCTGGTAACAGATACACAAAATAAAACTGTCACCCTCTCATTTCTTGTTTACTTTAAATATTACGATTTGAGAAGTGGCTAGAGTTTTGTTAGATCCCGTTAATAGTATCATCCAGTTTCATCACAATTCCATACATCGTCTGGCTTATATTCAGAAATTTTCGTTTTAATATATTATTCGAAAAAGAATTTGGAACGTTTAGTTTAGTTAGAATTAAGAAATAGTTAGAAAAAAAAGAATTTTAAAAATGACTCAATACTGACGTAGAAAAATAGAAATTTTAGTCCATATTATACTTTTAATTAGTTGTAACGAAGTTCTGTTTATATTTACGTAAAATTTTTCGAATAAACCTCCATTATCACATTGCATTTAACTATTATCATATCGATAATGAAATGGTATATTGACGCAGTATCTAGGGACTATTTTTGATTTTCGGACCACAAGAATAATTAGTTTGGAATTCAAAACTTTGGATATCTTTTTGAGACCTCTGTGGCAATATCAATATTCAAGATGACGTGATATTATGTTAGTGTTGCTTAAAATATTCCTTTGGCGACACCAAGTAAATTATATAATTTTCGCGTCATTCCAAATTGTATAGCATAGTCATTTGTTTCAAAATTTTAATTTTATCACATTATTATATTAATATTAAATATACAATAATTATCATTATTACTGTAGTATCATGATACTAAACAAGTTTATCTTATATCTATTCATATTAAATATATTTATCATCATTCTCCCTTATTATCAATCAAGTCAACAAAATCTTATTAAAATATGTAACTTACAATTAAATCTTAATCCATAACTATCTTGGCTAAGGTTATTACAATTACCACATTATATATGTAATTATTAATTAATTAAAATTACTGTGAATTACAGTTAAAAAATTTTGAGGACACCGTTTGAGAAACACTGTATGGTCTACCGTCTCGAAAATGAGTTTAATAATTGTACGTAAAAAAATTAATCCAAAAAGCTCCCCGGCCGGGATTTGAACCCGGGTCACTCGCGTGACAAGCGAGTATACTTACCACTATACTACCGAGGATATGTTTCATGTGATTAGAATTGGTTATATTTTACATAAGCTTAATTTTATCAATAATTACAGTAGTTTCTCGTTTATAAATACAAGAATATCTCGAATACAAGTTTATTCTACTAATTATTTGAAAACTTCATATTAAATATTTATACTGAATTAATATCATATTTCTTAGAATTTTTTAAAAAAAAATTAATTATTTGATTTATTTATTATATCGACAGTGAAAACTAAAATTAGCATTTAACGTTTAATTATTTTTATTAACATAAATTAAATTTAAGTATAATTATATTGCATTTATATAACATTAAAAATATTATATACAAAACCGAAGACTAAAAATAATAACTTAAATATTTTACACTGAATGTTGATAAGAATTATAACTATAAAAATGTTAAGAATAAGATTAAAATTTGTTCCATAATATTATTAAAATAATTGTATATAAGTTATTATAATCTGATTTCATTTCGTGTTTTTGGGTATATGCGATTAGTTTATCTACAGAACTTAGCATATCTTGCCTCTCATCTTCAGATATGGATGGTTCAGCATTGTCCATATATAAAATTTGAGAATCATCCATAAGTTCAGAATCATCAACGTCCATAGACCATTCTTCCCAACTAATAATAATAATCTTTAATAAACGATCTTTTGAGCTTTTATATCCGGGTATAGACTTTTCTAATGGATGAGCCGACGTAAATTTCGGAGATTTTTTGTAAAATATTGGCGACTCGTTTGCATTGTAAATTTGTTCCATAGAATAATTTTTTTCGGCGATTATATTATTAAACTTTTCAATGAAGCCAGCAACACATTCACTATCAGCGGACAAACGTTCACCTGTCATTTTATAGGTCGAAATTGAAAATCTTTTCTTAAATTTTGACAACCAACGGTATGATTTACCATCTTCAATTTCGGATATAATTTTTAATTTAGTAAATAAATTTATAGAAATTCTTCGTTTGATGGACAATGTCCATTGGACATAATTAAAATGAAAATAAGCAGACTTTGAGTGATAATTTAATTTAATTTATTTTAATTTGGCGCAATTATTTCACTCAGCAACAATTTCAAAATTGATGTTTTATTGCTGTATTTAATAACAAGAAACTACTGTAATTAGAAAATGCAAAACTTTTATAAAAATACAGTCATGTTTCGTTAGTAGACAATGAAAATAAACTAGTCTTTGTCTACTATTTTATTTTTGTTTACTAACGAAACATTATACATGTCATAGTGATATATAAACATTCATTTTAATTTACAAAATAGTAATTATATGATTATAATAATAATTATTAAACATTCGCGATCTTAAATTCTATTTTTAATTTAGTTTAGTTTTTCATTTAAAGTCATATTTTTCTTCATTTTCAATTTTAAACTATAATTTAAATTCAACTACAATACAATGTAAACAGTAATATTCAACTGTAATAAATATTAAGGTAGTGGTAGAGCCACTAACTCTAACTATACATAATACGATGAAGTTAACGATATTAATCAATAAATACAGATAAATGAATAATTTGATACTTTTTTGAAGTACTTACGTATATTAGATTTTCCCCTATTTTCTATTAGAAGTTATATGATCATTTAGATATTGTATTAATTTAATATCAATTATATTCCATTTCTCTTTCTCATACAAAAATTTTTCTACAATTTGGAGTGAATGTATAAATTGATTTGGAGTTGTTTTAATAACTGATGTATCGATAATAATTTTATCATTTTCAAATTGTTCGTCTAAACCAGAGTCTATGTATAACGTAGAACATTCACTCATTATTTCATTATTTTCAGTATGTTCAATGTTTATAAATTCTTCCTCCGTGATGGGTCATGAATATTTAGCGACTTTATATAACATTTGTAATCAGGTATTTTTTCATAATTTGTCCATTCTGATTATTATATAATTGTTTAAAACAATATAAAATTGTTGATTGTGTTACTTTATTCCAGGATAGATCTGCAAATTTAATGGTATCTCTTAAAGTTAATTTTTTATAAGCATCACATACAGATTCACCTTTTTCAACCTTATTCAAAATAAATGATAATTTGTAATTTTTGAATTTTGATTTAAATGAATAGATTATCCTCTATCCATTGGTAGCAATATTCCAGTGGAATTGGGAGGGAAAACATTATTTCAATGTTTGAAAAGGTTCCTGTTATTTTGTGAGCTGGGCAGTTGTCCATTAAAAGTACAATTTTTAAGCAGTCCTTATTAAATTTGTTAAGAAAACGATTAAATATATCACTAGTCATCCATGCTCTTTTGGATGTAAAATATTGTAATTAATTCTGATAGTTAAATCCTTTAAAACATCTAGGTTTAAATGATCTACTTATAAGAATATGTTTGAGTTTATGAGAACCCTCAAAATTTGAGCAAAACATTATTGAGACCCTATTTTTAAAATTTTTATGGTCAGTTCTCATTTTATTGGAAATAGTATTAGAAGGTATCATCTTGTAAAATAATTCAGTTTCGTCTAGATCAGGGGTGTCAGACTCATTTTGTTTGGCGGAACAAATTTGAAAAAAAATCTTTACTCAAAAAATTATGTTAAAACTAACAGATTTAATTAATTTATAATAATTTTAATTCATAAAATGAAATATAAAATAATAAAAATGGAGTAAGTGTACAAATAATAAATATGTGTAAAAAATTGTTATAAAAAATAAAAAAATTTATGTTATAACGCGGGCCGCACATTCCATAATTGGGGGCGCAAATGGCCCGAGGGCCGCATAATTGACATCCCTGGTCTAGATTATATATGTTTTTTGTTCGTAGTTTCAATTTTTCATGTAATACACTAACAAAATTCGAATACTCTTCTAATCTTCTATTCATTTTTATACACTTCACCGTGTAATTTTTTTACTTTATTTGTTAATTTAAAAATTGCGTAGCAATGAAAAAAATTCCGAAGGAATGAATTATATAGATTTTGACCCATATTTCTTTATTGAAATCGTGTAGACGTTCACTGCACATTTTTTTGAAATTGTAGGATCAATATTTACATTTTCAATTTTTATTTTAATCGAAATACTTGTTATTTTTATTTATTATTATTTTTCATCGGGAATGCGTAGATATCTCGGGTTGAACTTTTGTAATTATATTAACTGGAATAAGCTCTATCAGAATAATCTTTTTTTTGTAATTTTTGAACCGTTAATTATTTCCCATTTTTTATTTTTTATACATTATTATTATATTATAATATATTAATGAAACATTTCGAAAAAAAATAATATGAATACTAAAATGCTTTTTTGACCGTGAAGTCGTCACTTATTTGAATTGAAATTTTATGTGATTATGAACAGGATACAACTGTACAACCTGTAAATTTTTTGAAATTCTAGGGCTGTTTTCATTAAAAAAAGAATTCATTAAAAGGGTAATTTGTGGTTTGGCCCTGAAGATATAATTATTTTAAATTTAAATTTAAGATAATGTTTATGATTTTAAAATCCGTATCAGCATATATATTTTTTCAAATTATTCAACTCGTTTGATTTTCAAAAAGAGGGACAATTGGGGTTTTTGACCCGTAAGATGTGAGTTTGGGAGGTTGAAATTTAGCTTAATATACGTCCTGAAAAAATTGTAATTGAAATGTTGACTTTATAAAATTTTAAGACGGTTAGTTATTTAAATAAAGCTGAACAGACACACACAAACAAAAATAGCGTAGCATATTATATAAGTTAGGATTTATCACGTTATTTCGTCTTTATTTTATTTTGAAACATAAATTTTAACAAATTTTCTAGGTTATTTACATTTTAAACAATTACGTTCCCCATTAGTTAAATTTTGATTACTCGATAATGCATTTAAGCTAAAAGCTTAGCATATTTATCTGGTATTGATTTTCAAACGATATACACATTAAATATTAAGTTAACCCAATTAAAAAAAAGACGATTAATACTTTATCAGATCTTTTTAATAATTTCATCAAATTAGAATTACATTAATTAACAATATTAGATATGGATTATAACCTATGAATTAATTACATCTAGATTTATCCAACTACGTTTCAATATATCACGTTTCAAGTAATGTTCAAATTTGAACATTATATTAGAAATTCAAATATATGTACAAATTTATTATTGTAGTTATCATTAAAATAATATATTGTCTTCCGGAAAATCGTAAGTTAATATTTACATACATTCAAGTATTTATAATGTTAGTCATGGGCTGTTATCTTATAAGTAAAGATTTGCTACCTAACATGTGCACTTATGACACATTCAAAGCACAATGCGGTGAATTGTGTGGTAATTATAGTTAAATTTTATACATAAATAGAGTTGTTTCTGTACTTTTTGCATAAAACGACTGTATTTAAAAAAATTTTAGTTAATGAAATAACATTAATAATTAATATAAACTAAGATAAAGGGAAAACCAATGATTCCACGTTATTTTTATTCGAATGTATAGAGTCATACCCAAGACTCCTCATGGGCCATCAAACAAATTTAAAAATGACAAATTAGAATGGGGTCGTTTGCCAAAAAAGTATATTTCTATTTTTGGGACATGCTAGGTTTGACTTAGATGATGCAGATAGGGAAACAAATTTAGTATATAATAACCTTTTTATAATCCTACTGATGTTGACATAATACGGGTCATAAGCGGGTTTGACGGTAATTTTAATGACATGATATGGTAATTTGTACCATTTTTGTAGTATTTTGTTTAATTGTACAAGGCAATTTTTGGTTGATTTGAATTGAAGACATAAAAATGGACTTTTTCATTACCAATTTGATAATAGTGTGCGTCATTTATGAAATCGTGCATATTAACAGTAGAAATTGAAATGCAGACATTAAATAGAGTAAAGGATACTAAATGTGTCCTTTAGAAGATCATATTCAATCCACATCAAAAAGAAATTTAATTTTTAACTCTAAAGCCTTTGAAATAGATGAAACTAATTCTTTTTTTTATCTTTCGGTTGAAGAATACTGCCAATTCGTTAAAGAAACCTGTGAAAATAATTGCAACAATGGAAAGGTTGTTTTCTGTAACATTGCTTGCAACAAGCCACGTAATTTTTATTTAACAATTAGTAAATATAATTATTTTTAAATTTTTCATAGCCGAGCATTCATCAACTGCATATATTTGTAAACTTTTGATTAATAATCAAAACAACATACTCTATGATGAAAATTTTCGAAAAATATGTTATATAAATTAAATTAATATAATTTATTTTGAAATTAGTACACTTTGGTTTTTGTTTTATTATGTATTTCGGTTTACGCGAGATAATCCGTCTTATTTCTTTCCTTAATCCTAACTTTCAGAATATGTACATTGTACAATTGTATATGAAATTAAATTTATTTGCATTTATTAATTGATGTTAGCTAAAAATGTATGTCTGTCTGTTACCGTTTATTTTAAAAAGTAATAGGCGTACAGTTTGAAGAATAACAATTTCTAATAGTTTTCTGGTTCCTATCACAAATTTCATTCTCAGATATTGAGTCATTCACGTACAAAAACTACAATTGTCTTTTTTTTAAAAATCAAAAGTCTTAGAATTCTAAACTTAAAGCACTCTGATACAGATTTTAATATCATGAATATTGTGATAAATTTAAATTTCAAAAAATTATATCTTCAGAGCCAAAAACCCAAATTATCCTTTTTTTTAAAAAATAAAAAATAGTCCTGCAATTTTATAGAACATCAATTTTTGGATATCTTTGTAAATCATAAACATTACCATCAATCGAAATTTCAAAAAAAGTGTATTTTGACCATCAAAGCCAATATTACCTTTTTTTTTAAAAAATAAATTACGAGTGATACGGTTATATCCAGTTGACACACAAAAAATTTAAAAATTGCGTATCAATGAAAAAATTTCAGAAGGAATGAATTATATAAATTTTCACCCATATTTCTTTATTGGAAATGTGTAGACGCTGAATCTAGATTTTTTTTTGAAATTGTAGGATCAATAATTACATTTTCAATTTTTATTTTAATCGAAATATTTCAAAAATATTGGTTGATAATATCTTAAAAATTATTTTTCACCGAGAATGCGTAGATTTATGGGGTTGAAATTTTGTATTTATATCAACTGGAATAAGCTCTATCAGAATAATCTTTTTTTTTAAATTTTGAAACGTAAATTATTTCACATTTTTTGTTTTAATAAAATATTTCGAAAAAAAATATATAAATACTAAAATGCTTTTTTGACCGTGAAGTCGTCACTTATTCGGATTGAAATTTTCTGTGTGTGTGTTAACAGGATACAACTGTACCACTTGTATTTTTTTAAATTCTAGGGTTCTTTCATTAAAAAAAGGGTAATTTGAGGTTTTGGCCCTTACAATATATTTTTTTTTAATTTAAATTGAAGATAATTTTTATGATTTTAAAATCCGTATCAGAGTATATTGCTTTTTAAATTCTCCAACTCGTTTGATTTTCAAAAAGAGGGACAACTGGGGTTTTTGACCTGTAAGATGTAAAATTGGGAGGTTGAAATTTATTTTGATAAAACCCCCAGTAAAAACTGTAATTGAAATGTGCACTTTATAAAATTCTAAGACTGGTAGTTATTGAAATAAACAGTAACACACACAAACAAATATTGTGTAGCATATTATATAAATAAAGATTCCTTACTAAGGATATTCAATTTTATTCGAAATCATCATTTTAAATGTTCTAATAAACTATTGTTTTTACTTGACTCAAAACCGAGAAACTAATTATTAGCTATTTAGTACGTTAAAAATCTGCCCACTTTAACTAATATAATAAATACATAGATGTACTTGAGACTATAATGATAATTTGCAAGACTCGAAGAAAATGTCTGCAACATTTAGCAGAAATCAGAGACTACAAAGTGTAAATGTCTAAATCGTTTATTTCCATAATTTTCTTACTATATTTTATTATATAATTTATATTTCGTATTTTATTACACTGGACAACGTTTTCAATATATTGATTTGATTGATTAGAAAACAAATTAAATAGTACCATGTGTGATTCAAGTTCGCATTCAAGAATATCAATCTATACAATAAAACTTAGAATTTGAAATTAGTTTGAATTATTAAAATCAAATTACACATTTGATACGTCTGACAATTGTAATCTTGAAATTTGTTAGACGACCTTGAATGTATTTCCAATATACAACAAACTTTAGGGATTTTGTTGTAAACATTCTGAAAGTGATTGAAAAACCATCAAAATAACAATTATTATTAAATTGACGTAACCCAACGCATTAACCACTCGTTATTATGTGTAATATCGAATCGGTATCTAAACTAAAATCCAAAAATTATACATAATGTATAATCCCATAAAAACTTATAAAAATAAAGTTTTTATTTTTACTAGATTAAAAGTCCAAAATTGTGAATAATTGGAGTAAAAGTGATTATATTGTTGTAGAAAATTAAAACAAAAACACCGCTTCAGTGATTCAAACCAAATTCGATCACTAAAGTCTATCAAAACACATATAATCATGACTACCTCACAAATTATGCAAGATTTCAAAAATCTGTCTATTTCATTTCAAAACAACCATGTCTACTAACTAGTTAAATAACTACCAATATAATTTGATAAGTTAAATATATTGATAGTCATTAAATGGCAAATATTAAACATTCATACGTAACACTCGTCACAAACGATGCATACGGAATTGGAGCATTGGTCTTGGGGCAAAGCTTACGAAATGTAGAAACAAGTAAAATGTTGACCGTAATGCTGACATCAGAAGTATCCCCAGACATGAGATATCAATTAAATCAAATTTACGATGTTTTATATCACGTGGAACCTCTTGACAGTAAAGATTTTTATCGGTTGAACTTGTTGGAGAGACCTACTCTAGGTATAACATTTACTAAACTACATTGCTGGAAATTGATTCAATTTGATAAATGCGTGTTTATGGACGCTGACATAATGGTATTAAAAAACATTGACGATTTGTTCAAAAGAGACGAATTGTCCGCCGTCGCAGATCCTGGTTGGCCAGATTGTTTTAATTCGGGCTTATTGGTTATTAAACCTTCCATAGCTACCTTTGAAAGTATTAGTAAATTTGCTACGGAGAATGGTTCCTTTGACGGAGCAGACCAAGGCCTACTCAACATGTATTTTTCAGATTGGCATTATTCAGATATCAAAAAGCATATTCCATTTCTATACAATTGTGTTTGGCAATGTTTTTATTCTTATTTGCCTGCCTTCAAACATTTTGGTCATTTGATTAAAGCAGTACATTTTATTGGTGCCAAAAAACCTTGGAATTACCTGTACAATTTAGAAGATGAACAAATTGACCAAGATCAAGTTGGTCAAGAAGGTTTCACTTTTTTGAATATATGGTGGAAATTATTTTACTCTCAAATTTACCCTAAATTGAGTGATGATTTAAAGTCATTAATTTCAGAAAAAGAAAGTGCTTTTGCGTCGGATTCTGTTCAAGAATTTAATTTATTCAGCTCATGGAATCGAAATATTACACATTCTCAATCTGATTTTAATATCGACAGTATTCATTCAAATTATTCACGCCAAGTTGAATGGGAATGTGGAAATATCGATTATTTGGGGGCTGATGCTTTCCATAACATTAAAAACAAAATAGATCAAGTTATTTTACAATCAAATGATGGCAGGGGAAATTTAGATTCTGTTAGGGAAAAGAGGAAATTCACTAAATCTATTGGTAGTTTAGAGACGAAATCTAATCGAAAAAACATTTCAAGTAAAAATGACACATGTCGCAGTAAACCTAATAGGTACATTTTAAAACCAGATTCAAACATTTCTTATAAAAATGATAATATTGACAGTAATAAAGATAAACAAAACATTAAAGAGGGTAAACCGGTTAAAAAATCATTTTTTGGATTTAGAAAAAATTAAATTATACTTGTTATCAAAAATATATAATATTTGTTATATTTTTAGATTCTATAAAATTCTTATAATTAATTAAAAAGTTTATTTACTCTATTTTTTCAATTACTTCAACCGTACATTTACAATTGGTTAACAATATAGTCATTATATGGGCTCATTTTTGAATCAGATTAAAATGTAATATCTGTAGGTAATGACCAAAAATTGTCAAATTTTTGTTTGTGATTATTACTGATTGAAATATGCTTTATAATTATAATTATGTCGTGTTTTGCTCTGTTAATGTGATTAACAAAAAATGGCTTCATAGTTGAACAAATTGGTATTAAAATGTAAACAATATTTTAATATGCGGACGGTCACACAATTTACAGCGAAAAATTGAAAACGAGCTGTACCATTTCAGAGAGGATGAGTTACATTAAATTTAATATTAAATTTTTTGTTTTTTTGTACCGATATAATTTTTTTTAAATTTGCAGCTTTTTCTTAATTTTTTTAATGGATTCCAAGATGGCCATCTGAAAAAGGTTGAGAAACACCTGCTTAGAGTATAAACCAATGTATCCAATATTTTAGTCAATATGAGATCAAATATTGATAAAGTGCTACCCTAGATCATTGCCTTCTAATCTTGATTTAATTTTAAGTTTTGTGTACCTTTCTGCTCATTTTAAATTATATGAAGAAAATATTTTATCAATATTGTATAATTGCTATGACCCGCGTCCTTTATTGTCATTTAGTCTAATCCTCATTATTTATTATTCGTTACTTGACATGCATCTTTAACAATTTATATATTTACAGAGTTCGATTTTATATTTTGTATATATTTTAAGTACATTTCATTTTGAAAATCAAATATCGCCCACTTATTTTTTATTTCTTATGGCATTCCGAATAAATTTTGTTAAAATGTTTTCATATTTTAACTACAAAAGATTTCCAAAACCAAATTACCGTCAAATTGTATCTTACCTCATCAGCCACAAAAATCGTAAATTAATGGCAATGTCAAGTATGATGATATCTATTAATGGTATCCAATCCGATAACGATTTGTTGAAATTGGATGTTGATAAAATGTAATTTTGACTAGTTAAATCTAAATGCTGCTAAATTTTAAATTAGTAATTCTTCATTTGATAAAAATTCTTGGAAAGATACATTTATTAATTCGGGGTGGGAATATGTTAACGATAAAAATGGTGTTTGCTTGCTAAGGAAAAAATATAAAAATGGACTTTATGCCTATAAAGGTAATATTTATAATTTATGAATTTTAGAGCGGTCGTCAAATTAAGGGGAGCAGTCTTTTGAAAAGTAGATTTATTATTCCAATGTTAGTTTGAAGAATGTATTTATCTTACCCTTTTATTATTTATTTCAAGTTTACGCGGCGTCATATAATAATTATATCAATTTATTGATATAATATTATGAGAATTTGATGAGAATATGAGAATGATATTATAGAATATTGGTTTAATTAAATTGTATATTTTAGTTCATGGTGTAATTGATGACATTTCTGCTCAATCATTTTATAACGTTCAGGTATGTAAAAAATAACCACTTTTAATTTTAAGATTGATTTAGAATACCGAAAGATCTGGGATAACAATGTTATACAACTGGAAAAATTGATAGATCAAGACGGAAATGATGTCATTCATTGGGTGTCTCGTTTTCCAGTAAATTTTTGGATATTTTTTTAGTTGCATTGATTATAACCATTATTTAGTTTCCCATGAATTCTCGAGAATATTTTTACAGGTTTCAATTTTTATTAATATTTTTCTACAGAATAAATTTTTTTTATTTGACGAATATTAGAAAGACCTATTTTCCACTGTGATGCCTTTTTTGGTTTTAAGCATTTATTCCCAAAAAATAAAATTATCTATTATTTACCCCTGAAAATGTAATTATTGAAATTCATACAAAAATATTAAGATAGATATAATTAACTTTATATCGTTTATAGTAATTGTTATGGTTGTTACTCCTTTGATGGGTTGACCATGTTTTGTGAACCATTTTGTTTTTTAAATTAAATTCTACCTCATTTATTTTGAGTTTATAATAAACTTTATCTATGACTTTTAGTGTTAATTATGAGGAATTCAAACATTATTAAAATATGATGTATGATTATTATTAACATTTTTGTATGAATTTCAATGATTATCAAATATTTAGTCCAGAGATGGAGAAAGTGCGGCCTTATTGATGATTTGAATTATTTTTCATTTAAAACTATTTTATTTATTATATTAGTTTTTGGTAAAATAGGATTTTTTACAAAAATATTTGTAAAAGTGGTTTTTTCCTTAAGGGTTGGTAAAATTAAGTTTTTTATTTTGAGATCAGATACATGAATTTTTTCTTAAACCTTAAGGGTTGGTTTATTTTTTCTCATAAAATTTTATAAATTGAATAAAATATGCTAAAAATGTATCATTCACCCAATCATCTAAAATTTTCGTGTTCATTCCTTGGCGTGATCAGTCACCCCCATGAGAAGCACTATTGTATTTGATTAAATTTTATTTAGATTGTGCGGCCTTATTAAATTTATTTGGGACGTTAGTGCGGCCTTAGAACAGTAAAGGCTTCCCACCTCTGATTTAGTTGATTAAGTGATGCAAATATTTTTAAAGGGATCCGCGAAAAATATTTGTTGAAATAAGGCGTCCGTGAAGTTTTATGTTTAATAACCACTGTTGTATAGTATATACCCGTGGTTTCCAAAAAAATATATTGTCGACCCCCTTAACTGTATACAAATATTTTTAGAGAAGATCAATTAGTACAAAATAGTGAGTATGTTTAAATTAATACTTTTGTAATTTTGTAACGCCAACTAATTTAGTATGTATGACTAAATAAATAACTGACTTGTTAACTTTAAATATTTAAGACATTTCGCCAATTCTAGTTCTTTTTTATATAACTCGATATATTTCTCATTAATTTTATTTTATGAACAGGGGGGATCAAGGCATGTAAACATTTTTAGATTTATTTTGAAAAATTGTTATCGAATCATCGGCTAATAGTGGAGGCTTCACTGTACTTGGTTGATTTTTCCTGATATTTTAAATTTAAATAATTTTTTGTTATAGGCGAATTTCAAAGTATGAGCCTTTATCTGGATTTTACATAATAAAATCACAATCTTTGCCCAATACTGACGAAATTAGAAATAATTCATCTATTAAAAATGTCCAAATTTATGATTACGATTCAAATATTATCATTAAACCCCTACATGACAAAGAGCCTACGAAAGTAAAATTTCAATATTATCAATTTATAAATTATAATTAATATTTTGGTTTTAAATAATATATACCAGAGTTTCTTAACTACTATAATCAAATATTATGTAATATTGTTATTATCAAATGTATCATTTATTCATTTCAACTTGAAAATGTGTTTACAGTTAAAAACTAACATTCGTAGAATTTAAAAAATCATAAAATAGTTTTGAGAAATTTGCATCTTCATGACAACTGAAATTACTATTTTATTACCCTAAAGCAGTGCTTTCCAACTGGTGTGTCGCTAATGACTTCCAGATGTGTCGCCAAACTTAAAATTCTATTTAATTTTTTTATAAATTTCATTAGCAGACAATACAATTGGAAGACGTAAAAATGCAAATCAAAGATATTTTTTATGATGATGATAAATTTTATATAGCTTATTTTCAGATTATTATTGGAAAAAAATTGGTTCAACTATATTTATGAATCACATGTTTATTTTTTTGATTGGTGTATCGCCAACCAAAAATGGTTGGAAAGCACTGCTCTAAAGTATTAAAATTATTACTGAAAAAATATAAAAATATAATTCCAAGACTATTTTTTCCATTGGAATAATTATAATTGATGTAAATAAAAATTTTCATCCTCAGATATTTGCATTTTTTAATTTTTATTCGATTTTTGAATTTATGTTAAATGAAACATTGATTGTGCACGTTTTTCTTAGAATTCAAAAAACTAGGTTTAATCTCAGAAATTGGTATCTAGGCTTTTTCTATAATCTAAGTATTATTCTACTAAATGTTAGGTGTAATTTAGAAATTTTTTAAGAGGCCTGTAGAGTCTAAATTTAAGATATATTGATATATAAGATTTGTTGACTGTCATTCTAGGAACTTTTTAATTTTAATTTAATAAAATGTTTTGAAATGATTCTATTCTATTTTTTTATGAAAACTTAGTGATTTTGTGATATTTTTATGAGCCACTAATGTAGAGTTTTAAATGTGTAATCGATATGTTATTATGGTTCTGGGATAGTTACACTGCAATCCATATTTTGGTAATAATTCTGCAATAATTTGGTAAGGGAAAATTTGTAATTCACAAAAATTTCTATACATTTGGAAATTCACTTTGAAGAACTCCTAAAATATTAATTCTTATTATAATACTCAATTTAGTTGGGACTGACATATGAAATTACATATTATGAAGATTCCAGGACAAATATACCTTCTATAACTTACTCACAGTTAACTTCTGCTGGATTATTTCAATTTATAGATAAAGTACACCAAGCCGCTATTGATTACCAAAAATAAAATTTATATTTCAACATTTATTGTACATTTTGTATCTAAATTAATTTTTTCGTCAAATAGTAGAATATACCAAAATGTAGAGATTATCTAAATAACCAAATAAATATTTAAAGTCTAGATTCTGATATGTTCGTATCAATTTCTATAAAAAATAATCTTTGAAAATAAACTTATTTTTATCTGAAAATAAAGCTATATTGTTATTGTTTAAATTTTAAATAAACCAAATAAAAATGGTTGAAGAGGATATGACAATGATGATGATTGAAAATGACAAAGGTTTAAATGATTTAATAATAAGCCTTTCGGTAGAAGATATAGTCAATCGTATGCATATTTTTGAAACCAATATTCGAGTAATTTTTAATTTTCATTATTTAACTTTAAAAAATTTATTATTCGCAGTCATTGAAAGGTGAAATTAGCCGATTAACTCATGAAAAACAAAGTCAGAATGAAAAAATACTCGAAAATAATGAAAAAATTAAATTAAACAAAATTTTACCATATCTCGTGTCCAATGTTGTTGAGGTAAATTTAAATACAAAAATTTTTTATCAGGGACATTCCGTGCTCCGCAGTTTAATATTGCACCAATATATTTTCGTGAGACACTGATTTCGTATAATTGTTCATCTTTACTATTTGTAGTTGTTGGATCTGGAACCAGAAGAGTATGGAGACGACGAAGGAGCTAATGTCGATTTAAATGTTAAAATGGAAGGTAAATGCGCCGTCATTAAAACTTCCACTCGTCAGGTAGATTTATTCATTTTCTAAACTTATTTATGTAGACATATTTTTTGCCTGTCGTTGGATTAGTTGACCCACTTACTTTGAAACCTGGAGATTTAATCGTAATTATTTTAAAATTTATCTAGTTAGCTAGTTAAATCTGATTAATTGATTAAAAATATTAATCTACTATTATTTAATCAATAATTAGCCTCTAAAAAGTATGTGGTTTCATTTAATTTTATAAATGTAAATATTAGGGAGTAAATAAAGACTCGTACATAATTCTTGAAGCGTTGTCTACCGAATATGATCCTCGCGTTAAAGCTATGGAAGTTGACGATAAGCCCACAGAAAAATATAGTGAAATTGGTGGGTTGGATAAACAAATTCAGGAAGTATTTTATTTTTGTAATATATTTCATTCGTCTCGCAGCTAATTGAAGCAATTGTATTACCTATGGACCATAATGAAAAATTTAAAGAAATTGGAATTGAACCTCCAAAAGGTGTTTTATTGTACGGACCACCTGGAACCGGTAAAACGTTGCTGGCTAGAGCGTGTGCTGCTAGAACCAATGCTACGTTTTTGAAACTTGCTGGTCCACAGTTGGTTCAAATGTTTATTGGCGACGGAGCTAAATTAGTTCGAGATGCTTTCAATCTAGCCAAAGAAAAACAACCTGCCATTATTTTTATTGATGAATTGGATGCAATAGGTAAATTTTCATTTAAAGTGTTATATATTCGACTTTTATGAATTTAAAAGTAGGATTCCCCATTTTATAAAAAATATCTTTGGAACCTCGTACAGAATATTATAAGTGTTGGTTGTGCTATTGTTATATAATATCCAGACATACAGTTATTATTATGTAGTACATTTATTTAAATATAATTATATCATAGGTACCAAACGTTTTGATAGTGAAAAAGCCGGTGATCGGGAAGTTCAAAGAACCATGCTCGAATTACTTAATCAAATGGATGGTTTTCAGCCCAACGAAAACATTAAAGTTATTGCAGCTACAAATCGAGTCGATATTTTGGATCCAGCTTTACTTAGATCTGGTCGATTGGACAGAAAAATTGAATTTCCTAATCCCAATGAAGAAGCTAGGTGTCGCATTTTACAGATTCATTCACGTAAGATGAATGTCAAGTATTGTTTATTGTTTCATTTTATATATTTTTATAGGAAAAATGTAAATTTTGAAGAGTTGGCCAGGTGTACCGAAGATTTTAATGGTGCTCAATGCAAGGCTATGTGTGTTGAAGCGGTTTATATATATTTGTATTATTATAAGGAATTTTATATTACACTTATAAATAACTTTAAAATTGTTTATTATGTTCATTTTTGATAGAAGTTAATGAACGGGTTGGTCAATTTTTTCAATACTCTAAAATTTGTTATAACTTATAATCCATGGATATCAAAGCGGTGCATATAATCCCTGGATCTACGAATATTTTTGAAATTATTGCGATGGTTGTGTAAGGAAAAGTGTTATTTTGGAATTTAAAATTGAAAATTATTTATTTTTAAGGTATTATAGTTAAAAAGTTTGACGACCCCTGTTCTAAGCATTGGTGGTTTATGAATTTATGAAAAATTGTATTTGCACGAAATAATAAGTGACGATTTGAATTTCTAATCGTTTCAAATTGAACAGATCTTTTGAAATCAACACACGATAAGAATTTTAACAGGCTTTTAAGATATTTTAAAAGGTTATTACTAATAACTTATTAGGTTTGTATTTTTAACATTTCGAACTACTGATAGATTTGTTGATAGAAGTGTATTATTATAATTTTAAATTTAGGGCATGATAGCTTTAAGAAGAGGAGCAATAGAGTTGGATCATGAAGATTACATGGACGCTATTTTAGAAGTACAGGCTAAGAAGAAAACAAACTTACAATATTATGCTTAAAATGACCATTTATTCTCAATAAAACTAAAAATATATTCAAGATTATTTTTATGTCATGTAGCTAACCTATTCGACATCATTATATTGTTGCATGCTTATACAAACATGTTTCAATCCTGATAAAATTTTATTTAAAAAATAAAAAAATTACGAAAGCCATATTTTTTTATACTTGGCTTATACTTCAGAGTTGAACCTACCGTAACTTGAGACACCTTTCAGAGGGTCTCTACGAAATTTTTTCAAAATGTAGACATCATTTTCAACATTGAGAATTTAAAAAAATGTATATTTTTCAATAATGTTACCGCTACGCAAAACCCGTAGATAAGTGTCTAGGGCAGTAGTCCCTATTCAGGACCCTGGTTGCCTGGATCCGTGAGATTCGAATAAAATATAGAAAAATTTTTATTATTTTTTTAATATTTATTACATATTTCCAGATGTTAGTAATTTCTCACAAGCCTAAACGACCTTTACATTATTACATGTATTTCAAAAGTACCAATTTTATCCTATCATTAATAAAAAATACCATTTAAACCACCAGAAAAATATCGACATAGTAAAAAAACTAATTTTATCAACTCATGGATAGAATCTCATTATTCCAATATTTTTTTGAAAAACACGATTTTACCAAATATTGTCATGACGACATAAAAATTGGATCCCAACTTAATAAAATTTGTCGATACCAAGATCGTTAATGTTGTTGTTTTTTACTCTGAACGATAATATAAAATACACTTGATTTATTAACTATTGAATTTTAAATTTAAATTGATGAATGACTAAATAATATTAAAATGAATATAAAGTGCACAAGTGAATGTAAAATATGTACTTCATCAGAAAAAATAATAAAAGCGTTTGGAGGATTTGGATGTCAGCCTTGCAGAGATTTTTTTTTTCGTTACAAGAATTTCGTAATTTTACCAATTTCCAAGTAAAATGTATTTAAAAAGATTGGACCTCTGTATTGTCAAACTAATCAAAATTGCTTTAAACGTATAAATAGGGGATGTGTTCATTGCAGATTTAACCTCTGCTTGGAAAATGGAATGCAGCGTACTCGTAAAAATGTCGATCCAACTATTTATACAAACATTGTATCACAGACTCATCAAGAATTGTTCATATACGAAGAAAAATGTGAACATTATTGCAATTCAAACGATTATGATATTAATAATTTTGAAAAGATATTATTACATGAAAGTATTCACTATATTTCAGCTATACACGACTGGTTTATGACTAAGCTAAATAAATCAATAATCAATGTTGATGTTTGTTTTTTATTTATTTCAAGTATATTTTAAGTAGGTAGAATTTACTCAAAGATTAAATACATATGCTTATCCTCGCTTAATTATCTTTTTATTTGCTTATCATAGCAAGAATATTATTCAGAATAAGGATAACCCATTTATCACATTAAGTTTCAAGAAAGATTTTTATTTAAAAGATGCTCAGAATAATGGAACTAAAAGTTTTATTGTTATGCTATTAAGTGTTGCCGACAATATTGCCCGTGTCAATCTAACTATTGATGAATCTTTCACTATTTGCAAGCTTATCATGTATCAATATTGTAATTTTTACATTTTGGCGATTCCTGCTAAATGGTCCTGATAAACGACTTCTATTACACATTTGGTCGACATAGTTGTTTTCAGGATGGGTAAACTGGGATTTTTCACTTTTGGTTTTGTGAATAAAATGTTTTTTATGAAAAGCCTACCGTTTCTGTAAATTCCATTATTTAATTTTTTTAATGTTACCATACATTAATCACACCCGTCCCTTAATATATATTGATTTAATTTTAAACGATTTAATAGTTCTTCTTAGCCTTATTTAGTTCAGTGTGCCGCGGCGCACGGGTTAAGAATTACTGAGTTTAATATTAATTTTATTATAATATTTATTTCATGAGTTGTCCGAATTTATTGATGGAATCGTTATATATTATTTAAAACATTACATTAACAACTGATTAACACTTAACACTTTAATTCATGTATCACTTAACATTTGACTTTAAATTCACTAATTAGTGATTAATTTAAATGTTGATACAGAACAGCATATCTCAAACTTGAGTTTGCGACACGAAAAAAATTAATGTATTAAAAATAGATTATGCCAGTAAATTTAGTTTAAATGGTCAAAACTTAAGCGTATTGATTTAATGTAGTAATCAATTATGTAAAAATTACTTTAGTATTAAAGAATGGTAATCTTGAACTGAATAGATGTAAATATTTTGAAGAAAGAAATGAAAAAATTTTAACTGCTCTACACAAGTCGACTAACAAAAAAAGATACTATTTAATTTTAGAAATTTTCTTAGAAGTTACACACCTGTATGGACTCTCAAAGTCTATTTTATCTTATTCGTGTAGTTATTATACCTCCAATTTCGAACTCAAACCTAATAATAAGATTTATTTTAGTGTGTGAATATTAACCAAATTAGATATTGTATATTACATAATTAAATATTTAATTTATAGTCGTACTATTATTATATGTACTATTATTTATTTTAATCTAGTAGCACTTGGAACTTCCAAATTGGAAGTAAAAATAAAATAGATTGGAGCTCAAGTAAATAACAAAATTTTAAACAATTATTTGTTCTGTGAAAATGCAAAAAATGTAATGTAAGTTACATTATGCAACTGAACTGTAATTGAAATGATATACAACAGCCCTAGAATTTTAAATTTTGAATTCAAAAAATTTACAGGTGGTACAGTTGTATTTTGTTAACACACAAAAAAATTCAATCCAAATAAGTGACGACTTCGCGGTCAAAAAAGCATGTTAGTATTCATATATTTTTTCAAAAATATTTTATTAAAATGTGTGAATAATTAACGGTCCGAAAATTAAAAAAAAAAAATTATTCTGATAGAGCTTATTCCAGTTGATATAAATGCAAAAGTAACCCGAGGAATCTACGCATTCCCGGGTGAAAAATACTTTTAATATATTCAACCAATATTTTTCAATAAATCCAATTAAAAATCAAAAATTGAAAATGTAAATATTGATCCTACAATTTTAAAAAAAATGTGCATTGAGCGTCTACACATTTCCAATAAGACATGGGTGAAAGTCTATATAATTTATTGCTTCGGAATTTTTTTCATTGCTACGCAATTTTTAAATTCTTATTTTCAAACTATTTTGTATAAAATTTAAATTATAACACTACAGCAACTACTTTACAAAAGTTCAATTTTGATACTAACAGTTAGTAACTAAACGTTTGTACAAATGTTGTATAAAATTTTGTACAAAGTTATTTTAAATTAATTTTTTTGTTTTTCGAGAATGAAAAATTATTAAAATTTGAAAAATTCATGTTTAATGAACATTTACATAACTAAATTTAAATCGTACATATTCTTAGTGAGTTAAAATGTGGTCAAACAAACAACACTGTTGTACCAGTAAACTTCATAATTTAGACTAAACTGTTTATTGGTTTAATTTAGTTGTTATGGTTGTATGCTCACTTTATGTTTTTATATTCAATTTTAGCATTGAATTATCTTGAAATTATTTGCAATAAGTTTTGCGGAATAATAAAGACCTTCAAAGACCAAAACATTACAAACATGATTCATCAAAGATCTATTATTAATTACATTAAAATTAAATTTATTCACATATTTTTTTAAAAAATTATAACTTACAATTTTGTAAATATCAAGTTTTGATTAAATTTGAAATTAAAAATTATAGTAATTTTGGTTCTACAAATATTCAATAAAATTACATTTCAAGTTAAATTTAGTGGGGCTAAATATTAAGATCATTAATTTGGTTAGCATAGCTTTTATATTAATTGACAATTACAATTAACACTAATTAATTAATCAGAAAACGAAAGAATAAACAAAACAATGTATAAAAGTAAAATATATAATCAATGACACCAATATAAACTTGGAATTGAATTTATTTATATTAATCGTCATATAAACATTTAGTGAATATTCTCGAATAGTCCTTATATTTTACTCGTTGAAATAGTTTACATTTATTTTTTTTATATTTATTATGGCTGAAATTGCAAAAATTAGAGGAAATAAATATTATAGTGAAAAGAAGTATAGCCGAGCGCTGAGTTGTTATACTGCTGCAATTGGTTTATTTTGAAGTTTTTTATTTCACTTAATTTTATAGATAAAGATCCTGAAAATTTTACATTGTATTCTAACCGTGCTGCAGCATACATTATGATGGAAAAATTTGAAGAAGCACTTTCAGATTGTCAAAAAGCCATTTCAATAGATGAAACGTACACAAAAGTAAATTATCCATTACACTAGACAATAATGAAAAATACATCTGCATAAAAATAATATAATCTTGTGGATAATCTAGCGCTGATTTTAATGATATAATATATTTATAAATTTTAGTTCATATAACCCATTTATTAACACTTTTAATGTTAAAAAAAATAGTAAAAAGTTTCACTTCACTTCTAAAATTGACCAATTATATCATTCAAAATAATGTTTACTTTAAAAAAGGTGAAGTTTTTTAAGTTGAATATTTATTTATTAATGTTAAAATGCATGTCTACGAAATAAACGAAACATTATTGCTTTTGATGTGGTATATATTTGCCAAACACTAAAAAATGTTACTATTTAACTGATAAATGTAAAAATTTGATAATACAAATATACAGTTTAATGTACGAGAATCAACTTTGAAATCCCTCAAATCTATATCAAACGTCAAAAATTTAAATATCTCATTATATACTATAATTAAATTAAAAATTAATTGAAATAGCTTGGTTGCTATGATGTTGTCAATCATCTTTTGATAGCGAACTGTAAAATTAAAAAGAGAAGTATCATGTTGATCAAAAAAATTTCAGCTTTTTATTTGGATGGGTCTTAATGCAGATCCTCGAAAAAAGTTTTCATTTTGTTGTCTAGTGTTATATACAAATTGTATAATTATAATGCAATGCATATTAATCTATGATATATAATTTATACATCTGATTAATAAAAACTGTTTTATTGTTATAATTTGAATTTATCATTTTTGTAAATGTTAAACACTCATATTTTACTGCTTTGACTAACTGAGAAGGGTTGTAAATATTAGTTTGTATTACCAGCAACCTGTTGGTATCTATTGGGTACATTTTGTTCATTTACTTTGGTCGACTCTTGCATCTCTGCAGTGTCGATTTTGTCTAAACATTTTTATTGAAATACAATTGCTGAAGCTTTATTTTGATATATTGTGAGTAGCTAAGATATTTTTTGTGACGTTATCTGTTTGTATTATCAATGAAACAGTTTTCTATTATTTTTAATAAAAAATTTTCTTTATTTTCAACAGAAAATTGTCAGTAATAAAAAGTATTGTCAGTTTTTAATTGCTTCCTTGTCAGTACATAATTTTATTTTTGTCAGTTAAAAAATTGAATTGTAAGTTTGATTATTTTGGAGTGTCTCTATAAAAATTAAAAATTTAGTTTTTGAAAATTTATTTTATAAAATACAATTACATGTAATTAATACATAAGAGCTTTAGTAGCTCTTTTTGGTCGTCCTCTTGACCTTTTTTACCAATTTTTTGTTTTGCTGCTGATGGGACCATTAATTAATTTGTCAGTATTTAACAAACCCAATTATGTAATTATGTCAATCCCTTTAATCTTTTTTATATTTCTCACTTGTCTTTATTATCCTTGTGAGGTTAATAATTAGGTTAATCCTATTAAATACTTTATATAATAATATCATCCACTACAGACCTAAGTTAAAACTGAACTATTAAGATACCATATTATACCTACAAACCAAATTACAAAAAAATTAGAAATATTTTACGGTGTTTACACCAGAGAATATTTTTTTATGAGAAAAAATTGTCATTTAATATGTTCTATACATAGACAAATCATCTACAATACTGAAAAATTAATGTTTTTACTGACAAACCATCACCAATACTTACAAATCAATAAGAAAAATACTGACACAATAAATGCACGCCTTTTTAATATACAAATATAACTTTTAAACCCCTTAATTTTGTGTAATGGTACCATGGTAGTGTTTTTACTTTGGTAGTTTAGCCGTTAAAGTGATGTTATATTTTTGATGGTATTTAACAAGATATTTATAGCATGATTTCATATGGAATTAAAAGGCATTAGAAATTTAAAAATAATGAATGTTGATTTTTGACAATTTTGTAGTCAATTTAAACTGAAATGAATTTATTTGAACTAAAATTACTTTTATGTATTGTTTTACCACCAAATTAAATTAAAAATACAAATTAATTAATAAAAAAATTTAGGCACGGGTTCGTGGTGCAAAATGTTTAATGATGCTCGGTCGTCTAACTGAAGCAAAACAGGTGTATGATGAAATTATCTCCAAAAATTCTCAATTTTCAGCTGAACTCAATTCAGAGGTATTTTTGTAATGACGAAGCTGTAATAAACTTTAGATGAATGTGTTGGAATTGTTAATAACAACCTATAAGGAAGGTGTCGAGCATATGAAAAATAGAAGAGTTCACAAGGCATTATCTTCATTTCTGTTATGCAATGAAAAGGCACCGGGTTGTAAAGATTATATTCTACTTATATCTGAATGCTATGCTCGTTCCAACAATGAAACCAAGTGTATGCATTGGTTAAGGTTTTTTATTTATCCATAAATCTGCAATCATATTTTAGCAAATTAAAGGTGTCAAATAACTCTGATGATGTATCCTATATAAAATGTCTTTTATATATTTCTTTAAATAAACAAAATCAAGCTAAATCTATTTTATCTGATATACTTTCCAAGAACCCCCAAAACGAAAAAGCAAAAACATTATATAATGTAATATATTTTTACTTTATCAAATTAATAAATCAATAGCATTTGGTGAATTACCAATCAGTTAAAGATGAAGCATCCAAATTGTTTTCTAATAAACTATATGAAAAAGCGATTATCATTTATAAGAAATTATTGGATTACCAATCCAGCACATGTAATATATTGGCAACCCTGTATACTAATATTGCAACATGTTATTCAAAAGTATCGCTTTAAATAAATGTATATACTTTTAATATAGTTAAACAAAAATGACGATTCTATTAAATATTGTACATATTCGATTGAAGCCGATAATTCATATACAAAAGCTTTATTCCGAAGAGCTAAAAGGTGTGGTTATTTTGAAATTATACAATTTTTTAGTTATCAGGATAACAACCAACACGACCTTGCAGTAAAAGATTATCAATCCATTTTAGACCGTGAAAAAACTAACCACAACATGATGTTATTGGAAGAGGCCAGAAAGTTGGAATCGAAATCAAAGACTGACTTGTATAAACTTTTGGGTGTTTCTAAAGATGCAACCATTGATGAAATTAAAAAATCGTATAGAAAAAAAGCCCTAATCCACCATCCAGGTTTTTTTTGTTTTGTACTTTTAATTCTATTTTAGACCGACACACACATAAGGAAGATCATATCAAGGCAAAGGAAGAACAAATTTTTAAAAATATCAACGAAGCTTATAGTATTTTATCAGATACCAAAAAAAGAGCTAATTATGATCGAGGTGGTATGGATGGAATTAATGGTATTAACCTAGGAGGCGCAGGTCAAATGAATCCTAATGACATTTTTAACATGTTCTTTAATGGAGGAGCAAGGCCGAGTGGTGGTCAGAGATTTAGCACTAGTCGATCCAACTCTAACGGCAATTTTTCACAAGTGTTTTTCAGTAGTTCCGATCAAAATGGAGGCACATATCAGTTCCGATTTTAACGTACCGTTTACCAGTTCATTTTGTTTGTATAAATTAAATGTTAACTAAATTTAATTTTATTAATTCTTTATTTTTCGATTTACAAGTTCTATTGTCAATTAAAATTTTATGACTATTTTTAAACGATATACATCACGTAGATGTATAAAAACAAATTCTATTAAATCATATCTACATGACTTTAAAAGTATGAGGGGTAGTATTTTTCTATTAATGCCTAAAAAATCAAATATAGAAATAGAACTTAAAAGATTGAATATTGACGATAATTTTAGTGAAAAAAAAAATTCCGTGAACCCCAAATAGATCACGATATTTTAAATAATGATAATCAATCAATTTTTAAAAGAATACATGAATATAAACATACCTATCAATAATAACATCAGCAGTATTAAAATGTTACGAAATTACGCAACTAAGAACTCAACCTTTAGAATCATTTTATCGATAAATTTTTGAATATCTTTTATTTTATTATCGCCAAAATGACATAAAAGATGTAAACTATGGAATTATTTTACATTATTAAATATTTATAAAGCTAAATGCTATAAAATTGTAAAATGTTCAAGAACTACCAGTGGATTATGTTATCACGTTAAAAATGTTCATAATATTAATTTGAACGAAGATAGAAACGAAACAAAATTGCGAAGGATAGATTTTCTTGTTATTAAAAAATCGATGAAAGAAGGTGTATCGAAAATGGCAGCCATGGATAATTTCTCATTTAATATATATATAATAGAATAGCAAAAAGCGATTTTATTCAAATTAGTTTTAAAAAACAGAACAGTGAATATGACAATACTTCTCCCACTTGCCGTAACTCTGTAAAAAGAATGATTCTATCGTTTTACAATAAAAAAAGGAAGAACTTAAAATAATTTTACAAGATAAATGTAACAAGTGAATGAGGTTTTCTATCACTATGGACGAATATACATCCATGCAGAATAAACTATATATGAATGTAAACATTCATACGAGAATAAAACGTGGTGTTTGGGTGTTATCCTAATAAAACAATCGTTTGATAGTTTGATGTGCAACAGTATGTTAAATACATTATTGCTGTTACAACTCATGGTGCGGCAGTAATGTGCAAATTCTACTTTATAAACAAAAATAAATAATATAACAGTTGTACTTAATTTTTCCATTACATTAAATTATTATTTTTTAACGACAAAAATATTTCGATAAATTCCCAACACTAATATATACACATTATAGGTCTATATTGTCTATTCAAGCGACAAGTGTGGAAGCAGAAAGAACATTTTCATCAGTTGAACTATTTCTAACTAAAACTAGACCTAGGCTTTCAGATGAAAGTATTGATGTACTATATTTTTAAAACAATTTTTTAAGTTGTCTAATAAATTTTATTATACAGTGTAATGTTGTCACATTTTAAACTTTATTGAATTGTAATATCGTCCAGAAATTATATTAAATTAAATATAAGATTTATATTGTAAATATCTTAGTATCTAAAACATTACATACAGACACGTGCAAAAGTTTTAGGCACTCCCTTTAAATGGCTATATTAAGATAACGATATGTCGAATCTTAAAATTTTGATTAAAATTCATAGATAATTATATGCCGATTAACAAAATATGTAAATTGAAACGATGGAAACAAAAAATTGTTAAAATATGACCGTGCAAAAGTAATAGACACTTCTGAATAAAATGCAACATATTCGAAGAAAAATTAAAAAAAAAATTTAATGTTAATATCTGGTATTACCACCATTTGAACCAATAATAGAGTTTATTCTTCTAAGTAAAGACTTGAATAAATTCTTTATATATTCATCGGATATTGATATAAAATTCTTCCTTTGTAACAGTCCAAAGTTGTTCCAAATTTTTTGGTTTAATTTTTGAAACATTTATCTTAAGCATACTCCATACATGCTCAATTATATTGAGATCTGGACTTTGTGGGGGCCAACTATCAAGCGTATTTAGGTATCTATTTTTGATAAAGTTGTTTGTCATTCGTGATCTATGGCATGGTGCTCCATCATGCTGGAAAATATATCGTGTATCATGAAGTTCATCGATATACCTATTCAAAATCTTAATATATTCAACAGAATTAACGATATTAGCACACCTTACAACGATTCTTTGTCTATCTTCTCTTATGGCACCCCATATCATAATACTGCTGCTAAATTTTACCGTACTATTAATGTGGGTGTATCTACTATGACGTTATTTGGTACGTCTAACATATTTTCGAGCCCTTGAAAATAAATTAATTTTATTGTCGTCACTAAAAATCACTAAATTCCAGTCCATTGATGACCAGTCAATACGATTTAGACATTATTGTAATCTTTTCAATTTTTGTGTAGAACTTATTCGTAGATTTCGTTTTATGGTATCAATACTGATATTTGCTCCCAATGGAAGCTATGATTTTAGATCAGATGCTGTCATAAATGGGTCTTTTTTGGACAAACGTATCAACAATCTTCTCTCTCTGGCATGTAAAACATGTGGACGTCCTGATCTCTTTCTATTTTTGAAAGGAATACCATTTTTATGTTTTTTATTATTTCCTGAACTGCACATCTTGATATTGAGAGCTTTCGGGCGATTTTTGTATGCGGGTAACCTTTTTTGTAAAAATCGAGTATTAATTTGTTTTTTTTTATGCTTATTTGTGGCATCTGTAGTGTTTAATATTCTTATAACTATAATAGAAATTATTTGCATACCAATGAATAATAAACGGTTCAAAATATCAAGTGCCTAAAACTTTTGCACGGTGAATATGGACGATATTTATTAAATTATTGATACAATGTTGTTGTTAATGTAATAATTAATTAAAAATAATGGAATGTGATGACTTGTTTTTTTACAATATTTATAGTCAAAAAAATCATGAAAAAACGTTGTCATTTAGGAACCAAAACCTTTTATCTAAAATGTCTAAAACTTTTGTACGGGTCTGTATATAATAGTAATAATAAAAAATTTATTATATAAATTTGAACCGGTTATTTGTTATCCCTAATACGAAAATGTAGCGAGCATATCATTAACCTGAGAACTTAGATCTCAGTATTCACCATAATATGTATCTAATCCAGGATAGTTCAGTACAGTTGCGAAGGTCGAATAAAAATTAAAATTTGCGATTGTCGCAATCGTGCTGGTATCCACTATTATTGAATTAATATTGTTGTATATAAGTTCGAATCAGATAGAGCATTATTTATTGAGTCAACGGTATCAGCATATATTTCAGAATTAGATAAATATTTATTTAATAAATCGACGGTACTGAGATTAGATATAGTATTCATAGATAAGTGGACAAAATATGCAATCAAAACAACAGCCACAATTATGCCAGTAATAGATAAATACAAGGATATTTTTCCTTTCGATTTTGCATCTAGCATATTGTTTTCGTCAGCTGCAGAGTATGACATTACAAAAAAAAAATTGCCATTACACCTAAAACTTTTAATATAATCATATTAATAATTATAGTTTGTAATATAATAACCAAAAATTAAATTGTAACAAAAACTGCCAAAGCCAAATACGATGAGGGGGTTTGAGTGTTTTGAATGACAACAGTAGTTTGTTTGAGCCATTTGCATAGATTGACTAGGCTTATCGAGTGGCATAGCTGGCAAACCTTCCATATTGTCTATTGGTTGCACACTCGTCATTTTTAAATTATGAAAATATATTTCAAATTGATCAATTATGAAGTATATACCAGAACACTGCACTATTAGCTTAAATGAAAACTGTTTATGTTTATGAAAATTGTTTTATATTTATTTTTTAATATACATACAATGTACATACCTTTTATGGAATTATCATAACAACCTCTTTAAAATATGGTAAAAAAATTAATTCATTAAAAAAAAATATTTTATAGGTTTATATAAAAATCACCCTGAATCTCCATTTTTTAATGTACAGTAATCAGTATCAGTATTCTCGCCAAATGATTATTACTGTAATATGGAATTACATTATTAACATTTTATTCAATAACTCACCATTAATTTAAAATATAGAACTAAAATTATTTTTCAAAATTAGTTACGATTTTATATACTTAAGTTTTAAATCACGTTGAAATTTAAAATGTTTCTAAATCATAAAAGATTATATCAAGACCAAAACAGATACAAACCAAACCATGAACAGGTATATATGAATGTCTGTACCATTATAGCCCATATATTTTCAATTGGATTACAATCAGGACTATAAGGTGGTCAATCAAGTTCCGATATGCTATTTTCCTTGAAAAAATCTAAATTTTTAGTAGTAAAGTGAGGTCCAGCATTATTTAAAAAATTTTGAAAATTCGATCGTTGATAAAAATCGAACAAAGACAGCTAGAATGAAAATTATAAAAGAAAGCTGTTTAGTTATAAACGGTGATAAACATAATACTCTGTATACCATGACAATTCACTATAATACTGTTGTTAAAAAATAAAGTTTAATTTTATTTATATTTTAATTTTACTATAAGATTTGTAATGGTTTATTTAAAATCTTAAACGCACAACTAGTATCTACTCGTGTTAAATAAAATTATCTTGTTAAATAAAATTGTATATTAATTTGTTTTCCCTAAAATACACCATTTTCACGCTAAAAATCCTTGATTCTTTGATGGGTGTGACACCCTAATATACATTGTATATGTAATTATAATTAATTAAAAATTTTTAAAATGCAAAATATCAATAAATTCAAAATAAATGCATATTTCCACCAAGTATAATTAAAATACACATAATTTTCAACTGTTGGAACGAGATTTATTATTTTATGGCAATATTTCCACAAAAAACAACTGTACACATAGAAAATACACAATGTCTATAACACATTTCAAAATGAAGCATTTAATTTTATATCTGTTAACTTTGCTAGGATATAAAAATAAACTTTTAACGGCGCACAAATAAATAATTGTCAAAATGCGAGAATCCATAAATCCAAAAATTAAAGACTATGATATTCAAGGTAAGTATATAATAATATGTATTATTAACATGTAAATATATCCTAACTTATATAAAAACTAGGCGATTTTTGTTTGTCTGTCTGTTTGTGTGACTTATTGTAATAACTATCATTTTTAAAATTTTTTAAAGATAACATTTCAATTACAGTTTTTTCCGGGACGTATAATAAGATAAATTTCAACCTCCCAATTTCATATCTTACGGGTCAAAACCACAAATTACCCTTTTTTTTTTAATGAAAACAGCCTTAGAATTTCTAAAAATTTACAGGTGGTACAGTTGATACCTGTTAACACACATAAAAAAATTCAAGCCGAATAAGTGACGACTTCACGGTCAAAAAAGCATTTTAGTAATCATATATTTTTTTTCCGAAATATTTTATTAAAACAAAAAATGTGAAATAATTAACGGTCTGAAAATTAAAAAAAAAGGATTATTCTAATAGAACTTATTCCAGTTGATATAAATACAAAAGTTCAACCCGAGAAATCTACGCATTCCCGGGTGAAAAATACTTTTAATATATTCAACCAATATTTTTCAAATAAATCGATTAAAATCAAAAATTGAAAATGTAAATATTGATTCTACAATTCCAAAAAAAAATGTGCATTGTACGTCTACACATTTCCAATAAATACATATGAGTGAAAATCTATATAATTCATTCTTTCGGATTTTTTTTCATTTCTACGCAATTTTTAATTTTCATTTTCAAAATATTTTTATTAAAACATTTAAATTTAATTAAGAAACTAAAAAAACAAGGTTAATATCATTTTTATATTACAATGTGATTATTGCTATATTCAAAGTGATAATTAAATTATTAAGGGTTTCTGGTATATTTTGAAAAACAATTAAATTGTAATTAACGGGAAACGTAATATGGTTGAATCGCACTACTATAATATATTTTTTTACGTTTAAGGTAAATATTTAAGAAAAATATTCGAATTTTCTGAGTTTAAATTATTAAAAATATCAGTATGTTATTTGCAGGTTCATTTAACCATAATATAGTTTCGAAATAAAAATATAAATTCAGTTTGAAAATTATCATATTTACATTTAAAATAAGAATAGTCACAGTCAATGTATTAATAACTATTATCAATGTAAGATAATTACAGTCAAAATAAGAGGAAAAATTTCAACTAAATTCAAAATGAGAATTTATTATTACATTATTATTAATGTTTTTTTATAATTAATTAATAATTAAAAGTTTATAGTATAATCCAGTTTCATCACAATTCTATACATCGTCTGGCTTATTTTCAGAAACTTTCTTTTTATTATATTATTCGAAAAAGAATTTGGAACGTTTATTAAGAAATACAGTTAGAAAAAAGTGATTTTTAGAGATGACTGATTAGTAACGTAAAAAATAGAAATTATAATTTTAATTAGTTGTAACGAAGTTTCTGTTTATATTTACGTAAGATTTTTCGAATAAACCCCATTATCACATTGACAATCGTTATTCTTTTTGAATTTAGCTATTATCACATCGGTTGTAATTATTATCATATCAATAGTGGAATGGTATAGTGTTTATATAAATGCACAATATTATATATATGCACAACCCTGTATTAAAATTTGGGTTGATTTTATTTATAAGCAAAACGGCAAATTCGGTTTTTGATCTTGAAGGACTCAAATTCGGAAACTGAAAAATAGACATCAACATCCCCTACGAAAAAATGCATTAGAACTGTTGTTTTTTAAATATTCGGTAACACATTAAATTTTATATAGTAAAAGATTGATTATAATCAGGGCGCATGTTTGATTTTTTAATTATAAACATAATTATAATAACATTTCTATATTACTATGTTAGTTAAAACACATATAAAGATGATGGAGAATGAAAGAGATAATGCTATTGCAATGTTTTCAAAAGAACTTGATTTGCATATACAGAACATTCCAGATGAAATATTATCAATGAAATATTGCGATTATATCAGTAATAGAAATTATATAAATTTTAATATATTTAGAAAAATGTAAAAGCAGCGTCGAAAAATATGAAAAAAGGTACATAATATTGGCATTATTTTTTAAATATGTAGAAACCAAAGAGATTGTCCTAATATATATGCGATAATTCCAAAATTTGATCTAGAGTAATTTCCATAATGATAATGATAAAATTCGTAATTGTTTTAGCAATACTATTGATGATACTTACAAAAGAAATCCAAGAAAATCTGAAATTTTGGTTTCATTAAAGGGAAGTCCAGTTTCACTTAAAAATGTAAAAAATGATGAAACGCAGAAAAACTGTAATTCCGTCTTAACCGTGTACAACCAACTAGGAAAGGTTTTATAATTTTTATTATCCAATAACAAATTTATTTAAGCCAATTAATATAAAAGAAAAATACCGATCTGTCAATGTTAAACATTTTGACGACACGTCTATTAAAACATTGCAAACATTTCGAAATCATTTGGACAAAATATGTCAAGTTTATTCCAAAAAAAAATGAAGGATTCATTAAATATACCCTGTAATTAAAGTTTTTAAAAATAAAAACTTTAAAAAAAGTAATCTGATGTTTTGATCGTGAAAATGTTTGTTGTTTATGAGGGGTCGCGACGTATGAAAGGTTGAAAACCACTGATATAAACAAATTTGTGGTTGAAATAAGAGGGTTTTCTCATAAAATTTGGTAAAATTGTGTTTTTCAAAATAATATTGAAAATATGGATTTTTCCCTGAGGATTTGAAATGGTATTTTTTAATCATTTATGGTAGGATGAAAGTGGTGTTTTTGGAATAATATTGTAGATGTAATCTAGGCTTAGGGATGAATTGCTGACATCTAAAAATAATAAACATTATAAATAATATTATCATTCCAAAAATTATCCTATTAAAATAAAAAAATTGATTAAAATTTTTCTATATATTAATTTGAATCTCATGGACCCCAATCGGGAACCACTGTTTATATGTATATATTATTTATAAAAAATTCCTGGTTAACGGAATCCGATTTTTTTTCTTGACAAATTATTCCGTTAACGAGGAATTAGCCTGTATTTCATTTCATTTTGAATAATTATAGTTTATTTTTTATAATTTTCTCTGGAGAGTTGTTAAAAAATTGAAATTTGCACTGATAATGATCAGTACCGTTAGATTATAATCTAACGGTATTGGTATACTTTAACAGATTTTTGAATAAAATTGATCAATTTTTGTATTCATATTTACTTTATTTTTAAAATTTTTATTTTAATTATAATTATAATATAAAAAATGTAAAATGAGATAATATTTAAAAGTACATATGTATGTGTGATTTATGTTATATCCCGTGGCTCGTAGATAAATTAATTGGTGGGCTGCAAAAAAATAGTATTTATACATAAATTCCATTCGATGGTTTTTTGATATTACAAACTCTTCAATGACGGTTTCGTTAAAATGGTCAATAGAAATTACAAATTATGTCTTATGTATTGAATTTTAATATGGCTATTACTCTGTTGAAATTGTGAATTTCAGTATGTAGCTTACACACTGAAATTCACTAGTCGTGGACTGCAAACAGTGCAGCCCATTAGGATGTCACACCCATCAAAGAATTAAGGGCGGTTAGTGCGGAAATGGTGTATAAAATAATCTAGAATGGGGTGTTGCAAAGATACCGATTCGAGTTGCGCTCGGCATTTTAAACATCCTTTTGAAAATAGTATAAAAAAATTTAAAGTTAACTTTATTTTATCAAAAACAACATTGTGGTAAGTTATCATGATTTATATTTTATGGTATTAACACCTACGCTTAACTATACATTTCAATTTTTAAAATTTGATTTTAGCTCGATTTTTGTGGTTTTTATGGACGTTCAAATTTCGGTTATTTATGCAATAATGTTTATAAAATTTTCAATCTATCCAAAACTTGAACGTCGATAAAAACCACAAAAATCGAGTTAGAACCAAATTTTAAAAATTGAAATGTATAGTTGAGCATGGGTGTTGATACCATAACATATAAATCATGACAACTTACCACAATGTTGTTTTTGCAAAAAATAAAGTTAACTTTAAATTTTACTATACTATTTACAAAAGGATATTTCAAATGATGAGCGCAACTCGGATAAGTATCATTAGATATTTTTAATTGCGACATAGTGCTTCTATTTTAAAAATACACACATTAATTATTAACCGCCCATTAAATTGTAAAAATTTAAAAAAAATGTGACACCCTACAGCCCATAGTATGAAATTTTAAATAAAAATTACAAATTGAGTTGCATGTATTGAATTGTAATATACAATTAATTATAAAATTATAATTTTGTAATAATTTTTTTAAAATTCTTCAAAATTTTGGAGGTCTGCAGCTCTCTATGATGAGCCGCCACTGGTTATATCTCACATATTACGATCCACGCTTTTGACCACCCTGAATTGATGTGTTAAACAAACAGCGGCATTATATTTAATGTAGAATAATACGTGATAATTTTAATTTTGAACAATTTAATAAATTGTAAATGTGTGAATTGATGTAACCGAAAATTAAATTAAATTTTTTCTAAACTCATGATTCACAGCATTTGCGTGATTAATGTAAATGTAAATGTAAACAAATGAAAAAATTTTAAAATAATTTAAATTTAATTTAAAATTTTACTACCATTTAGTACATTTTTAAAAACACTATTATAACTGTTAATTAACTGTTTTATATGAGTTTAATCTAAAAAATAAACCACAAAAAAAAAACGATTATAAATTTGCTTTTTAATAAATGTAAATAATTGATTCATTAAAATAACTTGACATTTAATTAAAATTAATACATTCCATTATTTTAGATCACGAGTTCATTTTTTTATTTTTAATATTTATAAAATGTGGCAAACTGAATCCGTGTCAAAAAGTATTTTAAAAATGAAAAATTGATGGATTCATACATGATTATTGAAATATGACAGAATAAGATAATGAAAAATTAAATTTTGTCAAGCAGAATTGTTAAAATATTATGCCACTTGACCTGTATAGTGCTTTGTGAAATATGCTATTTAAAACAGAAACGAGATTAAATTTTAAAATGATAAAATTATTATACTCTTACGTAACTGCACGTTGGCAGTATGGTTTAGCCATATCACACATTTTACACATTTTAATAATTTTTTGTTTTTTAGATTTTTAGATACACTTTTGTATAACAGTAATTTAACCAACTATTTTTAAAGATGAATCTTGATAATCTTTATAGACAGCTGTGGATGACTGCCCATAATGATTTCGTTTATTACATAATTTAGTTTATGAATTATGCAGCAAATTTAACGTCACAATTGATTTATTAAATAACGATAATTGCGATGAGGGCGATTATTAAATTAGTAGACAATAGCATGAAAAAATTTCAAAAGATTATTTGAAAGATGAACGCCCATCCCAATAAATCGATAACGCTTGAAATAATTTATGGTTATAAATTAAAAAAATTATGTACAATTTTTTAAATTTGCGATGTATGATTCATAACATTATCAAATTTCTTTGATTAAACCGCTATAAACAGTTTGGTACAAGTTTGTTTAAATTTCATTCATCTTTCCGATGTGCGTGATATATAAATGACAAGCTAAAATTTTGTTTATTCAATTAATTAAAAAGATTATAATTAAATCCCACAACTTTAATCTAGCGGCACGGGATTTACTCTATATATTGTTGATTAATTCGACTTAATCTAAAATAAATTTGGATACGCTCTAATCCGCATTATTTATATTGTTATTCTGTGAAACTTTAAAATTTATTAAAATTTGAAATATAATCATCTGTTAATAATTATGATGCAATTATTTTGTGATCTATGACCTTTACTTGTAATCTAGGAGGCAGACGAAAAATCAAATAATCACCGAAAGCAATTATCCTATTTAAATTGAAAATTTTCATTTGTTAAGTCAAATTTGTAACTGGATGACAATTCCTTTTACATTTAGTATAGTGACGAAAATAAAATTTGAAATACATAACATGTAAATAAATTTGTATAAATTTATTTTATAAAATAAATATAACATGTACAATTTGAGAAAAAAACTTTACGGTTTTGTATTGAGTTGTATATCTAAAAATTTATTGTAAATATTAAAAAATAATACTAGAAATTTTAATATTAAAAATGTTTATAATTAAATTACCTTTTCGTTCAATGAAATAATCGTCGAAAGAAATGACAGAATTAAGAGGATTATCATTAAAATTAAAATTTTCATTATCCAACATTTCAAGGGATTCAATGGTTGAAGTTGAGTCATTAGATGAGGTGTCATTATTAATGGAAACATTGGAATCTGGACAAGAAGTATTTTTATCGACAAGAATTGACAAAGGATCAACACTAGTATCATTCTGCGATGAATAATTTGAACAAATTTTTGATTTTTCGCCGTCACTGCATTCAAGAGTTTCATACAAATGTCTTAAATAATCGATTGCTGCTCTCAAAGTATCCATCTTGGAAAGCTTCTTGTCTCGATATTCTTCAGGTACATGTTGACGCAAATTGGTAAACCCTTGGTTAACAGCTCTAACGCGGTTGCGCTCACGTTCATTTCGACGGATAACTGAGGGAGTTTGAACCTTGCGATATTTGTTTGTAGTTTTAAAAGATTTGGAATCATCACTATTTTCATTTGGAGATAAAGAAGAGTGTTGTCTTTTAATAGCTTTTAGTCTTTTTTGTGTTTTGTCGCATGTATATTTTTCACAGTTCCATATTTTTTGAGGTACAATATAATTATCAAAATTAATCTTGGCTTCCTTGGCACAATTTTTCAATGGTAAATTATTAAAATTAAAATTTTGATTGGGATTAGTATTTTGATTTTGATTTGAATTTTTATAAGCACAAGATTCATTTTGATAATACGAATATGGAGAAAAAATCAAATTTGACGAAGGTAAATCCACCTTTAAATGCTCGTTTGTATTTTTGTATGAATTGATGGGATAATTTGAATATCTGTAATTTTGATAAACATCCGAATATTCTAAACAAGAATTTCCATTCTTATTCTCAGACTGATAACCATAATCAGTTTTTAATTCTCCCATTTGTGAAAATGATTCATGATACGGAACATTTTGATATTTCGAAAAAGCAAAGTTTTCCATTTCAATTTACAAAATAATTTAAAGCTAATTTATAAACTCTGACAATTAAATTTACAATGTAATAAATAGGGGCTGGGCGATAATTTTACAGCAAAAGCAACTTATCAACAATCTCGAGAAATCATGCCTATTCAATGAATAATGTAGTACATTATAACTTCTCGCTGAGATGTGTTACTTAGATCAAACACGTTATGTAAACAACACGCCTATTTTGTACCGGCTGTGAATTAGGCCAACTAGCTCCAATTGGAATAGAGCATTGTATCGTTAGTTATTCTTACGCATCAGCTAGATTGTAACTAGATAATTAATGAGATTACTGTACTAAAAACAAATATATTATCAACATTTTTTACAGCTAAAGCGTCAATTTAGGTTCAATAGAATTTAATTTAATTTCAAAAGAGTATCACTAGATTTTTAAGTTTTTTGATATTGCACGTTTACCGAATATTTTATGACGTTAATGCTTATTTTTAATTTAATGTAAAATTTTCCTAATAAAAAATTAGCCTTATTATTTAGAGTTGTATTTCAACCTACAGACAGTCATCGAGTACAAATTAATCGATATTGATAAAATTTTTTTATTTTAGTCCAAGGCTTTTGTAAACACAGCTGATTTCAATTTGTTTACATCATGTTTTATAACTTTTAATTGTGGTAATTAAACAAACCACCTTTTTAATATGTGTAAACAAAATAAGTCAGAGTGGAAATTACATCTGCAAAAGGTAAACACCTATAAAATAAAAATAAAATCATTAAAAACGTCGGTAAACGTTTTAAAAATTTTAAATATGCACCATATATCTAAGAGGATCACTTACAGTATTGGGCATATAATTATAATAATTTAATATTTTTATATTAATAATATATAATTAAATAACCAATAGAGGAAATTAAACAAAATTTAATTTAATTGTATATGGCACGATTATTCAAATCGTACGCAGATAAATAAGAATCTAAAGAGACGTAACAAACAATTAGTCATAAACATTTTTTTAATAATTCGCGTGTCGCGTCAATGAAAGTTAATCCCAACTTGGGATTCCCAAGGTCAACTGTTCAACCAATTTTTTTAATTTATATTTAAAATTTAAGAAATTAATCCATTTTATTGTCGGTCACGTTAGGGTAATTTTACAATACCACTAAACCAGTGGTCAATTGTGCGACCCTAAATTATTAAATGTGTTGCCACAATATTAATTGTTATTTTTATAAAAAAATTTTTGACTTACATTTTTCATGATTTATTAATTCATGATTACAATTTTAACATTAGCTACACACTTATTTCATTATTATTGTTTTTATTTTATTTTATTAATTAAAACTGTTACAATAATGAAACAATGGTTTGAGTAATGATTTTTTTCACATTTTTACAGCCAAGTAAATTGAGTCTGACATCCTTACACTAGACCTATAATTTCTAAAAAATTAAAATTATATATTGCAAAAATATTTTTAGATTGATTAAATTTTAATGTAAAACAATGTTGGTAAATGTACATTGTACATTGTACACTCGGTATACACTTTCAGGGCGGATCCAAGAGGCTAGTTAATGGGGTGCGAGCGAAGCGAACAATATATTTAACTTCGCTCAAGGCAAAAAAAATTTAGGGTGTCTCTTTTAATTTCATTTAAAGGTTGTTATAAAATAGTTTCCAAATTTGTATTTTTTCGCAAAAATAAAAAAATGAATCGGTGGAAAGGTTGTGCACCCCTGTTCTACATAGAATTTAGTAAACAATACATTTTTCAAGTTTTAAATTAAACTTTTTATTTAATAGAAATAAATGTGTATATTACCTTCAGAATTTAATTAAAATTTATTTTTTTTAACGTAAGAGTATAAGGGAAGTATTAACGTTTAGTATATAAAAAGATAATTTTTATTTATAAAGTAGGTGGAAATCTTCTGAGAGTTTTATATCAATCAATATACATTTGAACTTAGCCGAAACTACTCTTTTTGAGACCAGTACAGTGGAGAGGACCTACAATCAAGAAGGCCTATTATTTTAATGTATTAATAGGTAATGTTGAAAAATTTCTTATTTTATGGAAATTTTATAATGACCAATGCGATTTCCAACTGTTATTTTTAATTTTTTAATTTTTAAATAGTAAACGATCGATGCATAGAGTCCCATAATAAAATCCAATTTCCGCAGAATAAATGAATACACGAATAAAAAATAATTTATGTTGCTATTGTTTAAACATTGATACAATATTTTTTAAGATATAGTGTATATTGAACCTTAAACGTTGGTTTTAGTTATTAGTAGTTAGTATTAGCAGACAGTAGTCTTGTCATTGACAAATTATCAATTAAAATCCGAAAATCTAAGTTTCAATCTCTTGAAATTAACTTTTATTTTTAATGCAATTGTGTAACCATCGATTTTCAAATTTAATTTAATTTAAATTTATTGTTTTTGTATTTTTATATTACATTTTTTTTAATTAAAATTTATAATAATGTTTATGATTTTAAAATTCGTATCAGCGTATATATTTTTTTAAATTCTCCAACTCGTCAAACCCTTGAAAGGCTTTGGAGAGGTTGGTATGGTTATATGACACTACGCATCGTTTGCGAAATTTTTCTTAGGAACCTATTTTCAAAATATCGTAGATTAACCTAAAATTAGAATAAAAATATTACCTATTAAAATGACAATTTTCAGATAATTTTACAAGATGACCATAATAAATACAAAACTAGCAGATTTTAAAAATAAAATATTTAAACTTTTTACATTGTAAACAAGATTATATGTTATTTGATTTATGTTATAAAGCTGGGGTCGGCAACCTGCTTAATCTTGTTCGCAGATATTTTGTTTATAAGAAGATTTTGCTTTTATTGACAACTGTATTTATTCATTTTTCATTTCAATTCAAATTGGTTGAAAATTTATATTTTTTGAATTTGAGATATTTCACAAATTTTTTAATCCCATCACATTGCGTATTTAGTAATGCTTGCTTTGGCAAATGCAAAAGGCCTTCAAAAAATAATAACTTGGTTAGTTTATAGTGTTTTGCAATGAAAAAATTGTATAAATTTACCATGTAATGCCAATTTAAACCAAAGTTTCAATTTTACTACATGTCACCGTATGTAGTGGATTGTGAATCATTGTTGAAAAACCTTAAAGGTTAAAACCTTTAGGGCGCTACCTTCCCAGAGGAAAATTGATTGAAAGATTTATGGGTTTTGGCGGAAAGCTTCTGAATTTTATTATATAAAATTTCAGTGACTAAAAAAATCAAAATTTTTTATATAATGTGAGGAATTGATGTGGAATTTTAAGAATGTTTAGTACATGTTTAGTACTCTCCATTTGTACGATTCGTAAATGTTAATGTCTTCAATTTTAATTTTAATACGACAATAATTACTGAATGTGATTTTAAATCAAAGCTCATTTATTAGACATAAAATAGATATGTAATCATACATAGCCGGAAGGTTATAAAATCAAATGAATTGGCATCGAGAAATGATGGAAGAAAAATGCAAGGCGATAAGTTAATTAACAATAGATACATTTTAAACACAATTGAATTTATGATTTTAATTTTAAAACCATTTTTGCGGTGAGTTACATAAGTTTTTTTCGTTTTTTTTTGGAGTGAAACAATTTTTCCCCCTAAATTTGTAGCTTTCGTTGCAAAGTCTTATACTATAGTAAAGATTTTATGTAAACACCCATCAAATATACAATTTTTACCATTTTGTTAGTTGCTTATGCGTCAACATTTGTTAATTTATTCCAAGTGAAAATAGAAAAGGGGATAAATGCTATAAATTATATGTTATAACTAATTAATAATAATTATAATTATTAAATGCTAAAGTGTTTTATTTTTGTGACCCTAATACTGTTTATGGTGTAATACCTAAAAAATGGATAATCTCAACAAATGTTTACTATGTAATCTAAAAAACTATAAATGTGAATGTAAACGGTCCAAAATAAAGCAAAGATCTGCAGCTGCAAGATAAAAAATATTTTGATAAATTGCAGGATTGAGAAATAATGCTATGCGAAATGACGGCATAAATTGTCACAGACACGCAAATTTCACCCAGATTATATCTACGTCAGATTAATTCCAAATCCAAATTTGTTAGCCATCATAAGCACTTGTGTGCATGGCACGAGTGAATAATTAAACAAATTTAAAGAACAATATGTAATAAAACATAAAGTGTCACAAATATTGATTACTGGGTGTGGCATGACATGTAAATAAATGCAAAGTATACCCTATTCATAATTTCTATAAAGGTCACAACCCCAAACACTCGTTTAAGATTTAGTCTTAAATACAAAAAATTTACAAATACAGCATCTTCGAGTTGTTATTAATAATACTGATATTGTTTTGACTGTGCAATATTATACCAGACAAACTATACAAAATATACAAAATATAGTAGCGCGAGAAGATCAATATTTAAAGACGCATTTATTTATTTCAAATTCATTAAACAAATCAATGACACACACGCTTATCTTACAAGTTCGTCTGGGGTCAGTATATACGACAAAGTGTCACTTTATAAGACTCTTTATTGGGTTTGACACATTTTTATTTAATGTGTTGCATATTCCTATACTTTTAGGATCTGTCTGCAGGATTTATTATTTATTATTTCAGGATTAATTAAATTTTAAATTTTAATTTACAATACTCTATAATGAGGATATTATCAGAACAATTTCTTTCATATTTTGAAAATTTCAAAATAAAATAAAATAAATTTGAATCGCGAAAAAATAGTTTAATATACTAATTAGTAATTATTAATATGCAAATTTTTTATATTATTATATATTAGTAAGCTTTTTATAACTATAATCTAAGGTCCCATAATTTTGAATTTATCTGTTCTACTTTTTCCTATCTACGAAAATGGGTATACAACAGGATATTAAAATAATTATTGATAGCATCATTACAATTTGAAAATTAGCCATGCAAAAATATTCATTGTCTGGGTCGAATTTTAATAATTTTATACCATTTCAATTTCAAATAAATTTTATCATATAATCAATTTTTATTGATTATCAATAAATTTTAACTAAAGATTGCATGTTTCCATTATTAAGCAATATTATCAATACATAAAATTTACTATAAATTGATAATTATCAATTTGAGTGACTCAATTATCATTATTGTAATCAGTTCAATATAGAGACTAGTCACTAGTGTGTTCAACTTTTGTTTAAAAAATTTTACTGAGTACTAAGTTATTTAATGAATACTTAATTTCACTGAATTAATTAATTTTTTTGTACTGAGTTTCAAAACTCAGTACTTTTAAGAAGGGTGTCTACTTAAATCCAACCATTTTTACTAAAAATCAAATTTACCAACCCTTTTGAGAAAATTCCTGTTTTACCAAATCTTAAGGGAAAAATTCAGTCATACCGACTCTAAAATGAAAAAATCAGTTTTACCAAATATTTAGGTAAAATTCAGTCCTACCAACCCTAGAAGGAAAAATGCAGTTAAGGTTTTAACATTTTAGGGTTGGTAAAACCGGATTTTTAGTAAAAATGGTAGGGTTTAAGAATATTCTCTTTTATTTTAAAGAATGTGTAGCTAATTTTTGAAAATTTTTCATTTTGCCAATTAGATTGGTTTTTATATCAATGCATTGGAAAAGTGCATTAAACAAATAATTAAATTAATTAATCTTCTCGTACTTCTAATATGACTGTTTGATCTTGAAAAAAATACCCAGTTACCTTACAATTTATTTTAAGTGTTAAATAAAAAAATGAAAAAATTTTAATTGCATGATTAACATTGTAAATAACAACAAAGTCAAAAATGTATCAAAAATAGCTGAACCATCTTCATCTTCTCAGCAACGACGCAAAATTGTTATCCCTGGAAATAAAACAAATATTTTGTTAATCAAGTGAATAAATATAGATTATTAGCATTTTAGAAAGTGTAAGCTTCGAACGTGACGTAAATATTCTTATTTTTTGTACTTCAAATTATGATAGGTATGATATTGTATATGTTCCACATTTCATACCATCAGTAGCGGATCTAGGTGGGTGCAGGGGCGCCCCCTGACGTCAAAAATGTGCTCCTAAAATATTTTAATTTGTGTATTAACATTGTGAAAAATTAAAAAAAATTTCTCGGACCCATCGTTTACGTTTTATGTATATAATGATTATTAATTATTAATCTATGTATTATTTTTTATGCTAGTAACATGAGTTTATGTTAAATCATCGGATTTAACGTTATTGATAATCTAAAGATAACTTGCCTAAAATGTATAATTTAATGCAGTTGAACAACTCACCAGTTGAATGTTCAACATTGAAAAATTTAGTACATGTAGAATAAAAAATAGAAAAAAATATATAAATTATTATTATAGAATCTATAATAATAAAATATATTTATATAATACAGATACAAACAACATAATATAAAAATTCCAATTGAAATACAATACAGGTATCCTTCGATTAACGCGGTGAAAAATGAATTTACCGCGCATTTTAAAATATTTATAAAAAAAAATGTTTTTAAAAATTTTTTTTGTGTTTTTAATTAACATGTAATGTAAATTTATATGTAAAAAATAATATTAAAATTATTTTTGTTGTTTAATAATTTCAGAAGTCACTTTAATATATTTTGTAAATGCAAATTAATTCTTTTAAAAGTTTTTCTTTAATTAAATTTATAAACACTTTATTTTATTAATTTTTTAATCTGGAATTTTCAATAACAAACAATAATAAACAACTATTTCCTTCATTTGCTAATGATTTTCCTCAATTCACCCAGTGTCAGACACATTTAAGGAAATTGTTAAAATTAGAGAACGTGCTTGAATGACATTAATGTCCTGGGCGACTGGGCGATGCGAAAATATATAAAAAAATATATTTTTTTTAACAAATTAAATGTTCAATTTTATCAAATAAAAAAAAATTGAATTAAATTAAACGATAATTAATTTATTAAGGGTTTGACAATATAAGTTATCTAACACTAATTATCTGTGTAGTAAGTAAGATAAAAAATAATTTGACACTGATATTCTGCATCAAAATTATCTCAGTGTTTATTAAAAAATTAGAAGTCTTAAGTTATAATTTAGCAAAAAAGGAATTATACCAATTTCCTAGATTGCATTCTATAAAAAACCACATAAACTGTACTGATATAAAGAGATTTGTATATCACATCAATGGTCTCAAAAAATACATAAAAGGTAGATTCATTGACATATTAGATCTAAAAATAAATGTATTTGTTCGTGCATTCTATCCTAACTTATATAAAAGGCTACGTGATTTTTGTTATGTATGTGTCTGTGTGTTCCACTTTATTGCAATAACTACCACTCTTAAAATTTTTTAAAGACCACATTTCAATTACAGTTTTTTCCGGGACGTTTCATAAGATAAATTCCAACCTCCCAATAATACATCTTACGAGTCAAAAACCCCAGTTGTCTGTCTTTTTGAAAATCAAACGAGTTAAGAATTTGAAAAAATATATACGGTGATGTGGATTTTAAAATCATAACCATTATCATAAATTTAAATTTAAAAAAATTATATCTTCAGGGCCAAAACCCCAAATTACCCCTTTTTTTTTTTTTGAAAACCGCACTAGAATTTCAAAAAATTTACAGGTGGTACAGTTGTATCCTGTTAACACACATAAAAAATGTCAATCCGAATAAGTGACGACTTCACGGTCAAAAACAGCATTTAATTTTCATATATTTTTTTTCCGAAATATTTTATTAAAACAAAAAATGTGAAATAATTAAAGGTCATTTTTTTTCCGAAATATTTTATTAAAACAAAAAATGTGAAATAATTAACGGTCTCAAAATTAAAAAAAAAAAATTATTCTGATAGAGCCTATTCCAGTTGATATAAATACAAAATTTCAACCCAAGAAATCTACGCATTCCCGGTGAAAAATAATTAATAATATATTATCAACCAAATATTTTTCAAATAAATCAATTAAAAATCAAAAATGAAAATGTAAATCTACAATTTCAAAAAATGTGCATTGTACGTCTACACATTTCCAATAAAGACATATGGGTGAAAATATATATAATTCATTCCTTCGGAATTTTTTTCATTGCTACGCAATTTTTAAATTTCAAATTTTCATTTTCAAAACATTTTTATTAAAACATTCAAATTTAAATAAGAAACTAAAAAAATTTTGTTAATATCATTTTTATATTACAATCCTTTGCAATTGTATGTAATGGTAAAATTCGACTGAAATATTTATAAAGTGAAGATTCAGTTAATTATTGATACACAATTGGTATTTTTAAATATTTATTGAATTGGTACATTATTGAATTAGTATATGTTATCAGTGATAACTAGGGCGATTTTTTTTAACCTATAAAAACAAAAAAATTTAACTTACAAATCAAATTTATTTAACTTTATTAACTTTTGAAAAAAAAATTCACGTAGTGTTGTTTTTTTTAAACAGTGATGAAATCTCTTATTCGCTATAATAATAATATTTCTGGGGCCTTGTCGGCAGTAGCACCGTTATATAAATTTTAAAACATAATTGTATTGCCATTATTAGATAGTTGTTGTAGAACAATCAGCGATGTCTTATGTCCGTAAATATCTAATTCAGGGTTTCATAATATTTTTTAAATTTAGTACTCGTTAGTTATATCCACTATTTCTAAAAAACCTGTAAAAAATAGAAAAGTGGTCCACTAGATGCAAAAAATTTCCGATCCCTAATTTAAGTAATAATAAAGATGAATAAAAAGTGTATTATTTGGGTCGTACAAAATCAAATATTTTTTAATATTTTCTTTTAAAAAGTTTCTTTGTTTGGTTTAATTATTTTTAATTGTATCATCAAGAGTATTAATGACCATTTGTCCTTTCATATTACTTGTAATATTTTTACAATCATATAATATTACATTCTGAGGTGTTTCCAATGTTCCGATCATAGTATTAATGTACTTATATTCATTTAAATCTGTTTCGTCTATAATGATAAAGATTAATTTATTAATACAATAATTTTTTATTCTCTCCATTTCTTTCAACTTATCATTATTCAGTGATAACTCATCACATTGAAAATGACAAATTAGGTTTTTATAGTTTTATTTTTTCTGAAATTTATGATATTTATGACAATTTTTAGGATTGGACTATTTTTACTTTATAGATACATTCGTCTAATAAATTAAAAAAATGGGATAACAATTGTTTTTAAAATTTTTTACGCAAATTTTAACAAACAAAAAATTAAATGGAATAATTCACTTTAAAGTAAAAAGTAATGTGATATGATGGTTTCACCTGAAACAAATTTGGGAACCACTCTTTTAAAGAATTGATAATAGTGAATAGTAGGATTTTTAAGTTAGATTTTCAATATGAATTTATTTTTTTGGTATTATAAAAATGTGCCCTCGGCAGAGCTAAGTGCTGTTTGTACGTAGTACATAACAGTCAAGCTAGTACAATATATATAACGTTATATTTTGAAATAAAAATTTTATTTTTAATGGGCGATAACGCAAAATGGGTTGGGAAACACTGGTGTAGACGTCGAATGCACATTTTTGTTTGAAACTGTAGGATCAATATTTACATTTTTAATTTTTATTTTATTCAAAATATTAAAAAAATATTGGTTGATAATATATTAAAAATTATTTTTATCCGAGAATGCGTAGATTTCTGGGCTTGAAATTTTGTATTTATATCAACTGGAATAAGCTCTATCAGAAAAATAATTTTTTTTAATTTTCGGACCGTTAATTATTTCATATTTTTTGTTTCAATAAAATATTTCAAAAAAAAATATATGAATACTAAAATTTTTTTTTGTGTGTGTTAACACGATACAACTGTACCACCTGTACATTTTTTTAAATTCTAGAGCTGTTTTCATTAAAAAAAAAGTAATTTGGGGTTTTGGCCCTGAAGATATATTTTTTTTGAATTTAAATTTATGATTTTAAAATCCGTATCACAGTATATATTTTTTTGATTTTTCGAACTGGTTTGATTTTCAAAAAAAGGACAATTGGGCTTTTTGACCCGTAAGATGGTAGTTTGGAAAATTGAAATTTATTGTGCTAATACCCGGCAAATACTGTAATTGAAATGTGGACTTTATAAAATTCTAAGACTGACTAAACGGTAACACACATCCACACACAAACAAATATTGCATAACATATTACATGTATAAAAGTAAGGAGCAACTGAAATAAGCTGTAACAGAATAATATTTTTTTCAAATTCTAAAACCATTAATTAATTTTAACTTATTGTTTGAATAAATAGTTACTAACAATGTAATAAATGTAAAAAAAATGAATACCAAAAAGCTTATTTGATCGTGAATGTACAGTTTGTTAGATTTAAATTTTTTGTGTGTGTTATTAATTATTAAAGTTAACTGGATATAACTGTATCATCTGTAATTTTTTTTAAAATTCTAGAGTTTTTTTCATTTTAAAACGTTATAAACAAAGATAATCTGGATTTTTGATAGTGAAAATTCACTTTTTTGAGGTTGCCATTTATGATAATGCTTATGATTTTAAACCCTATACAAGAATTTATGTTTTATTAAATTTAATCATTTAATCATACAAATTAAGTTTTATCAAACGTTCAAGTAGATGGAAATGGTAAAATTATAATGAGATGAATTTATTGTATTATTATATTGTATATCTCAAAATGTAATTACCTTACGCTTCAGAAATTATGCAAAGTACTTATCAATAATCAATAAAATAACAGCTTAAAAATTTGTACGACAATGATAATAATTTTGTTTCGGTTTTTAAAATTAAAAGTTTTTTAAATTTTTACCAATTTTGACTAATACATAACACTACAATTGTAATTGTAAAACTTGTTAATTTTCAATGCACTGTACTTTTAAAGTAAAGACATTTGACCAAAATTTAATCTAATTTTCATTTTTGTAACCATTCAATTTAATTCAATTTAATCAAAATAATTTAAATCCAAAAGTACAATTAAAATAAGGTCAATCACATTAAATGGTCAACTTTCATTAAAATTATTGAAAATTTAAATTCAGTTGTAGCGTTTTAAAATGAACAGAAATCTTTGGAACATGCATTTGGTACATCAATTTTGCCAATTAAAAAATTTTGCAAAAACGTACAATGTTTGCAATGAATCCGATATGACAATTAAATTTCAAATAAAATATTCAAATGAAAACTCAAAGCTTTTTTTAAATATTATGAATTGTAAAAATGTGTCTCAAAACTTTTTTTACGGTGCATGCGATACTTATTATTTACAAGTAATTATATACCAAATTGTATCATTATTTTGATATATAAACTTAAGAACTGTAAAATTTCTCGTTATCGGAATTATTAATTAACATTAATGTAAATCTATTATAAATAAAATTTATTTCTATAATAATATTCTTTTGGTTTGACAATTTGGTACATCAAGATATTTTTCGATAACGAGGAATTTTGTTAATCAGTAATTTGATTGTATTGAATTTAGACAAAAATTGAATCTATCGATGATACATGTCAACCTTTAATAATTGATACTTTTATTACAGATAAATTCAAAAAACAAAACCCTCAATTTGATTTATTATTCTGGACAAATTTGGAATATTTTCATTTACCTACTACCAAAATTAAATTTTCAATCGTTAATTTTTACACAGATACTTCAATATCATCAACTGGATTTGTTTCAATTAAAGATTTTGTATTATCTAGTGATTTTAATGTATTAAAAATGAATATGATTCATTTGGTATAATTATAATATATAATGTTAATTAAAATTCATTAATGAAAATTAAAACGATCGACTTTTTCGATTTTTACCCATAATTTTTTTATAATTATACATTTTAAAAATTTTTTTGTTAAAATTTTACATGGTATTTATGGAAATTTTTCTTAGAAAATTAAAAAATGTGTTATGGGGTGATTTTTAGCTTAATTATTTTTTTTATCAATATTAAAGAAGGTTCAAGCAATTTTTTTAAGAATAATTAAAAATATGTTTTGGACTGATTTTGTTAAATTATTTGTGAAGGGTTGTTTTTTAGGTTGAATAATTTTAAATAGTATTTTTTTTAACCTTAATTTTTAAATTTTAAGAAAAAAGATTGAAAACTACTCTATAAAAAGTTAATTTATGGGGTTTTTCAATTAATTTAAAATATTTTTGCATACAATAATTTTAAAAATGCATGGAATTTATATTAAAAAAATTTGTATAAAATTCCAAATATGATTTATTAGGTTAATGTATTGGTTTCCCAAATACCGGTGCAGAGTTAAATTTTTTTTGAAAATATTTAACATAAAAATCCATTATTGTATTACGTTACAATTATATATTTAGTATAGATATTATCTTTTTTAAAATTCTATGACTATTTAGTTTTTAACATTTTTCAAAATAAGGGTTAATTTGTGGTTTTTGGAATGAAGATTGTAATGTTTGAAAGATTGCTGAATAAAATCATATATTTTAACAGAAAATATATTTTTAAGAATCAGAAAAACAGAATGCAAATAAAGTACAATTTAATATTATGATATTTACTTTTTTATATTTCAAATTTAGCCCTAAATAGCAAGTAATATTATAAGTGTAAATTCCTTTATATTTGGTTTGTATTTTGTTACCAATTATTCCTAATTCAATATTTTTTCGAAGATGAAAGTTTTATGCTGCACCAATTAAATCAGCGTTCGGCAAACTATGGCCCGCAGGCCAAATTGGCCCTTCAGCTTTTACACATTAGATTAAATGTTTCTACCTCAACCACTATTGAATACAGTAGCGTAATTGGGTGTATAACTCATAAAAATGAAGTTATAAATACATTTGGTAACGAGATAATGATATTAAGTACTAGCAGTAACTTCAATAATGTATTATTAGAAACTTATATATTAAACATTATATTTCATGTAGAAAATGAATTAACATAATATATTCATTCTAGAGTGAAGTGAGTTTAACGATAATTACTCTAAAGTTGCTCTATCGTTACTAATACAAAAATTGATTATTTTTAATTGAATTATTTTATGGTAAATTATATTAAAATTAATTTTTTTGGTTTATTATATCAAAAATTAAATTAAATATTTTTTCAAAATTTTAGCAGTTTACGAAATCGATTAAAAGTATTATTTATCAATAATAGGCTAATTTTTGTTTAAATTTGATCAAATTTTTTTTTATTGTTTGCATAAATATAATTATAAATACGTACAATTTTGAAAAATAATAATAAACACAATTAATAATTAAAATGCACTCTAAAAATCAATAATTGTTAATTATTTAAATGGAATTTTCATACTTTAATATTTAGAAAAAACAATCAAATTTACAAGCCAAAATAGAATTTCATCAATTTAAATTGTTTCATGTGTATTCACGAATTTTTGCGGCCCATCGACATAGTCAATGTGGCCCGCGTTAGAAATAAGTTCGCCGAACGCTGACTTTAATCACCAATAAATATGGTTCTAAGGTAAAAATTTCAAACATTTTGTTTAAAACTTAATATTTGTATACATTTTTAATATAAATCGTTACAAAAGTAATTATCCCCAAAACCCACCACAAAAGTAACTATTCTTAAACAGTGGCGTAACGTCATAATGTGCAAGGTGTTTGCCAAACACTCTAGACAATTTAAAATTTAAAAAAATTATATTTAAATAACATAATTTTTATAATTTAAGTTCGATATCACATCATAGTTCATATTC
>LWCA01000457.1:0-27070 GCA_001642005.1 Intoshia linei | reverse complement strand
TAACAAAAAAAATATAAAAAATTTTTTCAGTGAATTTTTTTTTGCTTTGAAAAAACATTTTGGCCCACTGTCAGTGACACAGGAGGCTAATCGGTGAAAATTCATAACTAATATACTCGAATGTTATATAATATACTAATTAATTTAATTTTTTATATTTAATTAACTTTGTTTCGATTTGATACGTGTTTTTATAAATGTAATGTTGTGTGACCATATTGGTCACACTGGGAGTATATGGGTTAATGAGATAAATATGACTTAGTATTTATTTACAATATTATATTATTTAAAATAATGTTTATTTACATGCTATCAAATTAAAACATCAATATATATTGAAATTTCAAAATTTTATTGGAATATCAGCTACAAGTTTATAGAAGTGATTCTTAGTATGGAGATAATCGAGGCTATGAAGTTAAAAAAATGTTCAAATTTAATGAAATAACTGGATTTCCGTTACAATCTTCAATTATACGCATGACTGACGTATCAAAAAATAGTACATATCAAAACGACCGGCCTGTTTTTGTTCATATAGTTTAGGGATCGGAACCTTTTGTATCTAATGGGCCATTTTTTATCAAAAAATTGGAAGGGCCGATTTTGAAAATGTACACATAATACATTTCAATTTTAACTGAAGAGAAACGATTCAAGTGTATTCAATAAAATAAAATCCAGAACGTCTGAAAATTCTGTATTAAAATGATGTAAACCAATTATAGTAGAAAGTGTTTAAAACTTGAAAAATAAATAATTTACATATTTACTCAAAGGTCCACCAAAATTATTCTATGGGACACTGGTTTGCCCACCTCGATTTAGTAATACTGGAAAAATGTAGTTATGTGTTTCTGAGGCTGAGATTAATGACAATTTTATGTCATTTTATGTTTTTAAAATGCGTCCCAGACTGTATGTTTTATTAAACTTTTTGGACTGATTTTTTAAATCCTACCATTGTCAATTGTTTCAATAAATGATTACACCACAGACATTCACTTTTATATAAGTAAAAGATACACGGTTCACGAAAATATAATTAATTCATAAATAAAGTACAAAACTCAAATTTAGGAAAATAATACATTTATCTTTATAAGAAAGGATCAGGGTCATCATTCTAAATGAATACGTAATGTTGGAATTCTTATTTATATAAAAATTTGTTTACGCTGCTTTTATTATGTAAAAGTTATAAATTGAACTATAATGATTTTAGTGATCAGATTAGGACCAAAATGATGACATAGAGCAGTGGTTCTCAAGGGGGTTCACAGGAGATATTACACATCTAGGGGGTCCACAGATAAATTTTGGGGCAACGAAAAAAATCCATCACTAGAGTATTTTACAAAACTACATGACAATTTTAAATCAATTAAAATGAACAATATCTTCAATAATGCAGTTATCAAGAAGGATAAAGGTTTAACAGCTTCTTATAAAATTTCAAAAATTATAGCAAAAGCTTGTAAACCTCACACATTAAGAGAAACTGTAATTTTACCAGCTATTTCGACTTTAATGAATAAAAATCCAACTTAATTTACTCGTCAAATCCCTCTGAGTAACTCATCAGTGTCAAGACCAGGGGTGTCAATTATGCGTGAAAACTATGGTCAAAAATTTTATAAAACAATACAAGCATCGATTTATAAGTAGGGTACGAATATTATTTTTTTAAAATAGGGGGTCCAGGAATAATATAAAATAGCTAAAGGGTCCATGTACTGAAAAAGGTTGAGAACCACTGACATAGAGGATTTACGTTTTTGTAATATACATTAATATATACATATACATTGTACAATTATGTATATACAATTTTCACCTGCCCGGGATACTGTTAGCTCTCATGCCCAGGAGTGAGACAACCTATCAATCTTACATTTTTAATACAGAGGAATAATAATAAATAGTTACCTTAATGTTGTTTGAATGCAGATATTTGATAGCTCATTTAAGGCTTCCTCATTAATGGTTATTTTTTCAATTTTTCCACGAATAGATAAAATCTAAAAAAAATTAATTTGGTAAATAAATATAACTTGTTTAATTTCTTCAATATTATAAGCCATGGTTTTGATTATTATTAATCTATCAAGCATATCTAGAGGTATGCCGTGTGGTGAAACAATGTCTTCTACTCCTCTACATTAATTTTTATAATTACACGTTAATTGTGAAATTACCTAATTTTGCAGTTACCGCGATTTGAGGCAAAAACTACAATTGGAGCAATTGAGGATTCTAGAGCTCTATGTAAATAAGTAAAACACTCTAAATCCTAAAAATATTAGGTTTATCATTCAAAAAACTTACCAACATGTGAACTTCATCTATAAATAAAACACCAGGAACTAATTCGGCTATGCCTTGGTCAATGTATTTGTTGACAACTTTGTTTATTTCCTTTCGTAATTTATCTAAAAAATTGTGTACATAAATAGGATAATGTAATATTTATATCTCACCGTTAGACCAGTGGTTCTCAACCTTTTTTATAATTCCTACCCAATGATTATTTCATTTATGACCAAATTTTAACTAAGAAATATATGTCGTAATTTTGTGCATATCTATATTATCCATATTAAAGTTAAATATTTTACTTTTGTATGAATCAATATTTCGATAATAATCACATATTTTATTATGCATTATTACAATTAAATTAAAATAATTTTTCCCCCCAATTTATTATATAAACTTTTGAATTTAAAAACCACGCCAAAAGTTGAATCATGCAACAATTTCAATTGCACATACTAAATAACCAATACCTGTAATTTCGGTTTTCTTAGGTTTTGTGAGTTGGTTAATCATAGACATGACATCTTGTCCTCCTTGTGGTCTGGAATTACTGACATCAAGATCATGTAAAGTAATGTCTTGAACAACTTCCTTTTTTTTATGTACATCGCCTTTTGGTAAGGGAACAAACTCATCGGCTTCTAAATCGTACTGATAGGCATATGCATCACAACGACCAAGTCTTTTCACTGCACCAGTGTTAACTTCGATATATATGATGTCGCCAAGTTGTACGTTTTGTTTTTGTATATTTTCGTAAATTGAGTGATCAAGTTTTAATTGCTTTGTTCCTTTAACTGATTTTAATCCAATAGTGGCATAGTCTACCGTCTTTCCATATTCTAAAATTTTACTGGTAAATAAATTTAAACCAATTACCTCCAATGGGATTATCGACCTCGTGTGGTGTTATAATTGTTAATTCTCCTTCATACACTTCCTTTGTCTCTTTGATACGTAAACCTAGTCAGAAATAATGACTTTGAGATGTAAAACCATACCTATAGCTCGTCGAAAATTTTCCATTAAAACTTCAGTTTTTTTAATTTCGGATGAATAAACTTCGGAACCTACAATAGGACAAAAAGGCACTTTATTACCCAATTCTTGGGCCATTGCCAAACATAATGCAGTCTAAAAATAGAATTCACAAATGCCAATAAAAATTAACCTTTCCAGTTCCAGGTGGACCAGCCAATAAAATACACCTACCAGCCATTTTCTTCATACGAATCATTTCTAGCAGTATACCCAATCCCTATGTTTTATTATATTTTTATTATTTCAATTTTGTATTACTTCTCGTGCGTCTATTTGACCAACCAAGCCAGCACTATTATTAATAGCACACATATCGTCATCCAAACCAAGCCCTTTTACATGACTATGTGATGCAACCCTTTGCGTACGAGTATTTCCACGAATTTCTTCAATCTTCATTATATTTATGTTAACAAATTTTAAAAATATTTAATTCACAATGGCGATATAATAATATACTCATAATACGTAGCAACCCAAAACATCATTTCATAAAATACACAATTTTAGATTTAAAAAATAAAAGAATCCATGTCATCAGGAATAACAAAATGCAAATCCAGTATCAAAAGTTGAGACAAGTTCTACAACATAATATCGCTAATTATAGATAATTATTTGTGTTATTAATCTTAGAAGGGATGACGCTAGATTTTAAGAACAATATATATGTATCATCTCAAAAAAGTTGAGAATCATTGAATTAGTCAAAAAATATCAACAAGAGGTCCCTAAAAATCTCAAATGAGAATCCCTTATCACCTCTCCACGGGAATTGACTGGTTCAGTAGATTGTGTTCAAATTAAATTGAATAAACGACTGATACTGCATGATAGTTATTGATGACAATTTAAAGTCGGTGATTTGGACAGTATTACACAACTCTATACTTGACACACAAAATAATTAGGAATTATAATGATATTGAAAAATATAATTTTTCAAAACATTCATCCAAATAATGGATGAGAAGACCGAACTCAGTCAAGATTATTAATAACTTTTTTTTAAAATTTATTAAATATTTAAACAATCGTTCTTTTTGATAATAAATGTAAACAAATAAAAGGTAGCATAAATGATGATATAAAATATGGTCCAAATAATGTCATAATTCCATAGCATAAATATAATCGATAATAAACGGTGTAAATTAGGTATAGCTAAATAGAATATACATATACACTTGACAATTTTTTTAAAATGATATAAGAGGGTTCCCACACTTTTTCACGGCGGACCGGTAATCTTTACTTATATAATATGCTACGCAATGTTTGTGTGTGTGTTACCGTTTATTTCAATAATTACCAGTTTTAAAATTTTATAAAGTCCATAATATGAACTCCATATTTCAATTACAGTTTTTTCCGGGTGTTAGCAAAATCAATTTCAATCTCCCAAACTCACATCTTACGTGTCAAAAACCCCAATTATCCTTTTTTTTTTAAAATCAAACAAGTTGGAGAATTTAAAAAAATATATACGCGGATACGGATTTTAAAATCATAAACACTATCATAAATTTAAATTTAAAAAAATTATATCTTCCGGACTAAAACCACAAATGACTCTTTTTTTTATGAAAATAGCTCTAAAATTTAAAAAATATTAACACACAAAAAATTTCAATCTGAATAAGTGACGACTTCACGGTTAAAAAAAGCATTTAATTTTCATATATTTTTTTTCCGAAATATTTTATTAAAACAAAAAATGTGAAATAATTAAAGGTCTCAATCCGAATAAGTGACGACTTCACGGTCAAAAAAGCATTTTAATATTCATATATTTTTTTTTCCGAAATATTTTATTAAAACAAAAAATGTGAAATAATTAACGGTCCAAAAGTTTAAAAAAAGATTATTCTGATAGAGCTTATTCTAATGGATATAAATATAAAATTTCAACCCCAGAAATCTACGCATTCCCGGTGAAAAGTAATTTTTAATATATTATCAATCGATATTTTTCAAATATTTGGTAATAAAAATTGAAAATGTACATATTGATCCTACAATTGCAAAAAAATCTGCATTGAACGTCTACACATTTCCAATAAGGAAATATGGGTGAAAATCTATATAAATCATATCTTCGGAATTTTTTTCATTGCTACGGAATTTTTAAATCTGATTTTCAAAACATTTTGTTTAATGTTAAATTGGTACTGAATATAATATCACATTGAAAATGACAAAATAGGTTTTTATAATTTTATTTTTTCAGAATTTATGCTATTTATGACAATTTTTACATATAATAATATAAATTTCAATTTCCAAAACTCACACCTTTATGACAATTTTTAGTATTGGACTAATTTTATTTTTTTGGAATTTATGCTATTTATGACAATTTTTAGGATTGGACTGTTTTTACTTTATTTTTAATATTATACACACATTCTGTCTAATAAATTAAAAAAATAAATTAACAATTGTTTTTAAAATTATTTACGCATAAGTAATATTATATGACGGTCAACCTGAAACAAGTTTGGGAACCATTCTATTAAAGGATTGATAATAGTGAATAGTAGAATTTTTAAGTTAGATTTTCAACATGAATTTATTTTTTTGGTATAACAAAAATGTGCCTCGGCAGAGCTAGGTGCTGTTTGTACATAGTACATAACAGTCAACCTAATTTTTATATAAAATACATTAATACCTCAATAAAACAAAATATAGTGTTTTTGATTATTTTAGAAGAAAGACACGATTTTGGTCTTTTAGCGTAGGTTCTATATTCAATTTCCATTCCAAGGTAAACTAAAATTAATAAAATGTAATATACATTGTATATATAAATAATAATTTTTTAATTACAAATAATATAAATTAAATAAAATTACCAATCAAAGGTATATAATATGTAAAAAACTAAAAATAATATAAAAATTGAATTATCGACAATTACGTGTATGGTTGCAAACAAATAAGTTACACCAGTCATTAATACTTTCCCGTCTATATATATGCAGTACATAAAACACCATCCATAATGATCATCCAAAAGTTCCGCATAGAACCAAGGTCCTAAAAAATATATATATTATTACACTAATAAAAAAATTTTAGTTTTTTCCCATCAAATAATCGTAATTATAATTATACATTCAAAGTACTCATGTCGAAAATTTTCAAATTTTTCTTTCAATACAACAATATTTTCAAAAACGGCAAAACAATTTATTTAGAAATATCACTATATTTTTAAATTGTATATACCTATACAAAAATATGCCATGTGAATGAGAACAATATAAGAAATTTTTTTTGACCTGCAAAACAACCAGAATTGACGGTTGTAACGCGCCGTAGCATTGAATAACACACAATCTAAAAAAATGCATTACAAGATACATAAATTAATAAATAACCTTTTTCAGAGGAAAATACGCATCGGTAAAACAAAAATGATACAAAAATACTAACAATTAAACAAAGGAAGTAAAGGATAAACTATGAATAAATTATGCATTTTTAAAAAAATATACAGTTTCAATGACATGATTTTTGATCATAATTTGTTGGAATATAGTGAAAGGTTTTATTGTTCCATCCACTGAAAAATCTTGCTCGAAAAATTGCAATAGGTCATCATTATTCTAGTAATGTAATTAAACTCATAAATGAAATTTATACAAAGACACTGGCTCTAATTTTGTGAAACCCTTTGGAGTATTTCAATGGGTTCCATTTTAGTGTATACAATTTATCGTTTTCTTTATTTTGTTGGGCATTTCCAATGTACTCTTCGTCAATAAATATTTTTATATGTATCTTTGCTTTGTTATAGTACAAAAGAATCCTACATGTAATACATTACAATAAATTATATTTTGTCAAGTTGTCAACCTAATGTAGACATTTCAGTAGTATTTTAAAGTAAACCTAAGAATTTTTAAAATATAATACCGTTTAGCAACGTAAAAAATTGGAAAACCTTACATTGGAATAGCAAGTCTTAAATATGATACATGTAGTAATGGCCACACAGCTTCGTTTAATGGTTTAAAATGTATAGTTTAAATGTTACAATTATCAGATAGAATATGTTGGTCAATTATTCTGGATTTTCCATTTTTGTATACATGTAATCAAAACTTTTTATATGCGACCCTTTTAATTTAAATAAATGAATGTATTGTTTTATTCACATAAATACATAAATAAATGTAGTTTTTTAAAAATAATATTTTTCTTATATCTTAGTTGCTTGTCCGATAAAGTGGTATCTTTAATTTTATTCAAAATATTCTCGTAATTACGCCAATAAAAGTATTATATCCAATCTACCCATTACCGGGCTCTAATATAAAATGTGACGATAAATACTGACCTAATATGTGAAGATTTTCTTATTCTACCTATCGGTTCATAACTACTAATTATGTGTTGGGCGTTTTTGGGATTTAATATCATTAAAATCATGTTATCGTATCCGTGTCTTCCATCAAAAATCGAAATAAGATCATTATCGATAGCAACAATTCTATATCTAAATTTTATATTAAAGGGTTTAAATCCAGTAATCTCAGTGTCATATTAAATTAAAAATGGGCACAATATGGTTCGCGAGTTACTGCACTCGTTTTTAATTTATAAAATAAAATTCCCGGGAAATGAGTAACGGACCGGTTTAATTCATAATAGTTTGAAAACACACTGGTCCACTCACCAACAAATTTAAATCTAACTTTTGATGAATTAGTCAATAATTTTAATAATAGAAATAAGTAAATATTTTATATTTCTAAATTGACTCAATAGATGTGAAAAAAATTTTGGGCTGCCATTAGACTTTTTTTGTGATTTGGCTGTGATTTTGTAAAAAATGGTGGCTAACACTGCGTTAAATAGGTTAAAGAAAAATTAGTTAAAAAAATTAAATATAAATCATAATGAACTATACCAGTAGTTCCATATTGGGGTCTAAAACTATATGCCTGGAGATCTGTGAGATTTAAATAAAATATAAAAAAAATTTTACAAAGAGTATACTTACACGTTGTTTATTTTTATAAAAGAATTTTTACAGGGTTTCCAGATGTTGGGAATTTATCCCAAAGCCTAGACGACCGCTACATTATTATTCAAAAAATCTTACTTCATCTCACAATTAATAAAAAATATCATTTTAAAACCTCAGGTAAAACCCAAAATAAAAAATACAATTTTATCAACCCTTTTTCAAATATTTTTTTGTAAAACACGATTTTACCAAATCTTATGATAAAAAACATTTAATTTTTTCATAAATATTTTATTTTTCATGTTCCTTTGGGGTTCAAAAAAATACAAATTTTAGAAATATGAGACCTTATAATTGAAACTTTAAATTGGGAACCACTGGACTATACCATTTGTGAATGTAGTCACTTTTAAATATTAACTGAAACTTTAAATAAGCGATTCCTAATCACCGATTGGCAAAGAATGTGTAACATTTTAAAAATAGCATATTTGTTTCGAATATATAAATAAATAAGAAATACGATTAGCCCATCCTTAAAAACCACAAAGTTAAAATTTAATTTAGATACCACGCTTTACAAACAGAAATATTAAAAAAGATGGAAATTCTAAATCAGAGTTGGCCATTATTTTTCACTCGCATCCCAAAGCACGAAAAATGTTTCAAATAGAGAGACCAAAAATTTTCAACTCTATTTAGATAACATCATACTTAAATATAGTAAAATAAAAGTTGCAAAAAAAGTGTGTATATCTGTTTGGAGGAGATATTTGAGATTTAGTTTTGGGTTAATTTTGGGTTCGACGAAATTCTTGTAAAATGTGCCTCATTTTTCGAAATTCAGCAGTTGAAAAAATTATATTCTTGAAAATCATAACTGTTTTGTGTGATAAATTTAAAATGTCGAGTTAAAACCATTTGAGAGGTGGCTAAGGGCTATAAGACTCTGCGGATCGCTTGTAAATTTTTTTTTAGGATATATTTTTTGTTTTCATAGTGAGCTAGCTTGCTAGGTTCAGGTATTAACTTTTGATATCTTTTATAAAGTTATAAAAATGGATTTTGCGTGTGGATGTATTTTTTAATTTTAAAAATTTATCAAAAAATGTTTTTTAAATCGGGTAATATTAGCCTCCTTTAAATGAAATTACTTAAATCAATGTACAAATGTTAAAATAAATATAAAATATAACTGCTTTTGATTCATAATCTTATTTTATTGATAGCTATGACCAGAAACGATCCGAGCAAACTCTGGTCACCGAAAATAAAAATATGCTCCTAAAAAAAATTTACAAACGATGCGCAGGGTCATATAGCCCTTAACCACTTGTATAAGGCTTTTGAGTTGACAATTTAAATTAAACACATAAAATAGTAATGATATTCAAGACTATACTTTTTTGAATGCTCAATTTGGTAAAATGAGGCCGCTATTATACAAAGATTTCAATGAGGCCCTCCGAAAAGGTATCGGGTATAATAGGTTCGGCTTTGTCCATGTCTGTTGTTTTATCATGTTTTTTGTACATTTTTAAATTTTGGCTCATTTATTATCGATTTTAATAATGGTCGAACTCATAATTAACCCAAAAACTATAGAATCTATAGTTAATATAGTGAAGTGACAACATTAGCTTTTCAGAACTATGTATAAAAGTTAAAAAAATTGGATTTTTCAAAAAAATATTGTAAATAAGGATTTTGTCCTTAAGGGTGGGTAAAATTAGGTTTTTTGTTTTAAGACCAGATAAGTGGCTTTTAATTTAAAAGTTTGGTAAAATGGAATTTTTTAAAAAAATATTGTAAAAATGGATTTTTTCCTTAAGGGTTGGTAAAATTAGGTTTTTTGTTTTGGAACCAAATAAGTGGCTTTTAATTTAAAAGTTTGGTAAAATGGGATTTTTCAAAAAAATATTGGAAAAAGGGTATTTTTCCATTAAGGGCTGGAAAATAAGATTTTTTATTTGTGGTTTGATGAAGTGGCTTTTTTTCGTAAGATTTCGTAAAATCAGATTTTTGAAAAGAATATCGGTGTAAGTCAATTTTTCCATGAGGGTTTGAAATGGTATTTTTGAAATGATAAATTTTAAATATTATAATATAATCATATTTTCATAGTAATAACAAACATAAATCAAATACAGGTATGTCTCAATTTTTTTCAGAAAATCCCGGAAATTATTATATATCCCGGGACTTTTGTCCCGTTTTTTTCCCGGCACAATCATTACTATAGATAAACCTTAAATGAATTTCGTAACACATAAAACAGACAGTGTCTGAAGTTCAGACTCTGAACATAACAATTCACTCAAAAAACTGACAATCTTAGAAACTTGTCTTCGAGCTTAATTTTACCTTGTATGATTACGTAGAATAAACAATGTAATTTAGCAAAATTTGAAAAAGATTATCAACCCAAATTCTGACTCCCAGACTGAAAAACACTGAATTAATTGTAATAAATAAATGAAATTAAAACCGTCTATATTGTTTCCAATCAGATAATTCCAATTCTAAATTTCCTTTAGAATGCCGTGCAAACATGGCATCAATATACCCATGAAAACTGTGTAAATGTCCACAGAAATATATACTGGCTGATCTAATAATTTTTATAAAGAATAAAAATTCAATGTTACTCCAAAACATTTAAAAACGAATTTTTGTTTACAACCGCGGAAGAAGGATAATGTCCGAAAATAAAAGTGTGATTAAATTTTTGATTGCGATTGTTTAATAAATTTTCAACATCTCTTTTATTCTAATTTAAAATTAAAAACTTTTAATGAGATAGATTAGTACATTTCTTATTGGCAATGACACTATTCCAAGTAATTTAAAGGTTTTTATATAGTGAGCCATTTTAAAGAATGTTATGGTTAATTTTTCTTGTTGGAATTTAACAACTTTAAAGTTTAATCGGTAAAAAAACTATCATCTCATCTAAAAAATAGGAAACTAAAGAACTACTCAACCAATTGAAAAAGTGACGAAGATACCAATACATCTGTCATACATTGTCGTTATATTCTCCCATAAAATTAAAAGGTCTTCTTAGACCAGGCTTCATGGTCAAATCGATAGCTATAAATCTGTAATAATCATTATCGGATGTATACTTCAAATGATGAACATAAGACTCATAATTTCGTAGTCTACCTTGTTGAGAGTATTTGCTGAAAATAATTATAAAATAGAAATTAATATAAAACATGAAATAATTGTTCTTTGAATTAGGATTGTAAACATTAAACATGTCTAAATTAAATTGTAAAACTGATTAAATTTGCATAAATAAAAATTGAACCATGATTTCCTCTAATGTCTAACCAAGATGTGTTTTTTGGAATGTATTTATAGCAATTGTTTATAATTTTTCTATAATCAACCCATTCGGATTCGATTTGACCAGACATTTCGAAATTTTTGAATTTGGCGTCAGTCAAATCACCTAGAAAAATATTTTTGCAATGTTAAACATTGCTTACCTGAGACAAGTACAATAGTGGGTTGAATTTGAGATAGGGTGCTTTTACAAAACTCTATCAAATGGTGTGTTCTATTTGTATCAACAAATTTACTGATATGGATGTCAGAAAGCTACATTAAACATTAAAATATATAATGCATTCTTGAATAATATTAGTGAGCTATTCCACTTGAAAATAAATTTTTATAAAATTAGTAATTTACCCTTTTTGGTTTTCACAGTATACATTAAAAAAACCAAAAATTGAATAGTTTAAGAATCACACCAATAACCTTACACTTGAAATTCAATCAACTCAAAGTCAATATTTAAGCTATTAAATTTAACATAATATTTCAATAATATCATAATACAATATAATCAATTATTAATTTAAAATAAATGAAACAATGAATTATTTTGTACTTGTATTTCACATTGAAATATCAGAATGTAAATAAACAATAAGGTCAATAAAAATTGAAAATATTTTCTAAACTGATAACTCACAATGTCTAAGTATAGTGATAAACTGAATATTATATATCAAAAATTTACCTGAACAAAAACGTATAAATGTTTATGAGAATTGCCTGGAAAGGGTTCCAAATTATCTTTTGGGTGAGAATCGGCTGTTTTATTTGAATGGAAAATTTGATAAATGTCAAAAATGTGGAGATAATAACATGAAAACAAAAAAAAAATAAATATCAATAAAAACTTTTTGCCCATATTTTTGAAAATATGAAGCATGTTGATTGTAACTATAAGTTAACTATAGATAGTGTCCAACTTTATTTTGATTCTACATATTTATTTTGTGAATTTCTAGGTTTAATTTGATACATCGATAACGTAATTTACTTGTTTGCTAAAATTTACGTTGCTACATTAATATGTAGGTTATTATCATAATAATTATCTGCATGTTTAAGAAGTCGATAATTAGATAATTTTAACCAGTTTCTTTTATGTGGAATTCTAATTTATTAAAAATTATCTGTTGTGTAACACAACCCTGGACACCTTGTGACATAGGGTGTACTGCATACGAACAGTAAATAGCTATATCAAGGTCAATGTTTCCATACATGATTACTGAGAGTCAACAGTAAGCCCGTATGTACATTGTACAAATTAAACCGCATTTTATGGTTCCTCTTTCCAGTGGTAGATAGCTTTTTTCGCTTTACCCTGTTGGAGAAAAAATCACCCACTATACTGAATTTTTATCTAACATGGTATATTAATTCAAAAAATTAAGCTCATCATATCGTGCCTAGACCTGTCTCCATGTATATTTTAAAATTTTTTAAAACCAAAATTAAAATTAATAACATTTTTTAATGATAATGAAATTTGCGATAAAACAACATCTCGAAAAACTAATAGAAATATGGAATTTTTAAAACTCGTCTCTTCTTACTTTCTTAAATAAACTGTAACAGACATAAATTTTAAACTAAATTAGTTATAATAGCTATATACATTAGGGGTTTGATTTTTTATACTTTTTTTCGAAATTTCATGGTCCAAATACTGATAAAGTTGCGTGTGATAGTTTCATGATAATCGTGAAAAGAAGAAAAATTTTTGAAAGTTTTTAGTGGAAATTTTAGTTAGTTTAAGTTAAAAATACGTACTCGATAATTTCTATGTAAACGTAAAAATTTTACGGTATAAATTTGTATAGAAAGATGTTTATTTACGTTTTATTTGAAATAAACTTTCTTAATTGTAAGTAAATTAAAATCACACTTTATCAATATTTTCAATTTTAAAGTAAAACAAATTTAATTAGTAATTAATAATTATTTCAAAATAGTGAAAATAATTGTTCTGATTTTTATAAATGTATACTAAATAACAATGATTTGTGTCTAAAAATTATGTCTAATCATAAATACTAATGTAATATAAATATTAATTTTAAATTTAATTTCATTTTGGTTTCTAAGTAACTAGTACGTTAAAAATTTATCCATTTTACATAAGACTTATGATAAGTGACACATCATAGGTAACGCATCTATTTTTTAGTAACTAAACTTCATTTTTTACTGTTTAAATTGTATTATGCATTGTTGACTTTGTAAAATAAAATTAAATTTATTATTTACATTATCGAAATGAAGCGAAATTTTCAAAATATAATAATAAATATCATAATATTAACGTTTATATTTTCCATTACAACACCAAAAAAATGTTATGAATAGCGTCTACTGTATTATAAAATCGAAAAAAATTTTTTCTAATTTTAATAAAAATTCAAAAAATAGGTGTCAAAAATCTAAAAATAATCCAAGTCAATTACAAATAAAGATTACTACAAGAAACTGATTGTATAAGATTTAATATGAAAAAACACATTGTAAAATCAAAACTTTGTAGGCCAACCTAGTTGATTACCTCCAACCAAATGTAGGTGTAAATGATATACACTTTGGCAACCATGTTTTCCATCATTAATTACAATTCTATACCCATCTTCCGCAATATTTAATTGTTTAGCTACTTTTACGGCACAAATGAGTAAATGACCAAGAATCTACATAATATATGAAAAAATAATAAAAAGTACTGTACTTAAAATTGACAATGAATATTTTTGAATAAATAAAAATAATACTGGTGCATCTTCATCGGTAGCTCGACAAAGTCGTGTCACTCTGTTCCTCGGTATAATTAAAATGTGATTAGTGGCGACGGGATTAATATCTTTGAAAGCAACACACTAAAAATGATTCCAAATGTAATGTACACAACAAAAAATAATCTGTAAATGTTTGGCATTTTAAAAAGGTGTAATCACCTTTTCATCCTGATAAATAAAATCGGTATCAATTTCTCCTCTAAGAATTTTGCCGAAAATTGTATCTTGGTCATTTTCACTTGCGCTAATATTCATTTTAGAACTCATAATTCTTTTAATGGGTAATTTAAATTGTTTTGAATTGATTTGGTATGTGAAAAGTAAAGGTTTTATTAATCTTAAAATATTCATTGCTAAACAATATTTAAGCAAAGAATAGAAAAATTAAAAATATTGATCTATTGAATAGATTATTTGCCAAACTATTCAAACAATATGAAAATTGCAATTAAAATTTATTTAAGTATTGAATTTAGAAACGATACCGTAAGAATCGATAATAACCAACAATTTTTTTTATCAAATTCATGAGTTAATAGTTAATATGTGAACTGTATATTTAAAATATTTATTTTTGTATTTTGAAACTACAATTTTTTACTGTATTAATTTTTAAAATAAATCATATTTTTTATTCTTCTTATCATTTTTATCGCATTATATGGTTTCTAAATAAAAATACAAAATTGACATAAATGAGAGATTTTCAATTGACTGGGTCACATTTCAATTGAAATGTGAAGGGATCTTGGAGTATTATTTTTTTCTTCAAAAACATTGCTAAAAGTTAATTTAAGCTATTCGACTCGGAAAGTCATCATGTCTATTGAAAATCTCAAATACTGTATACCTTCCATTTTTTTTTACAAACTGTATTCTTCATGCTGGTTGATACATTGTTAAGTATATTTGTATTTAAGGCTGTGTTTCCGCATATCCTATTTTTTATTAATTAATTTGATTTATTTTATCATTTACCATTGGTGTGATAGTGCTTCCTTGCAAGAACTACGTTCTTTCGGGTCCTTTTTTATTAAAGTTTGTATAAATTCTTTAGCTAAATATTATTTTTTAGTTTATTTACTGTATTAACCAGATATAGAAATGTCGCTCCAATTTTCAATGTCAAATTCGTAATCGCATTTTATGATTCTATCAAAAAGTTTTACATCGGTATCTTCATAAAAGGGTGGGTATCCACAAAGTCTATAATTTTTTATTTAATTTTAATTTTATATGTTAATTTTGTACAATATATATGTAATCACTCCAATCGCCCATACGTCCACTTTGGAGTCGTAAGATGCCATTTCAAGCACTTCTGGAGCTAAAATTAAATTAAATTAAATCGTTAATTTAATTCAAATTCGTTAATTCACAATGGGGACCACTACATAGCAAAAAATAATTAATATTGGTATTTTAACCGGTTAATTTTTTCGGTTATTTTTCATCACTGCAGTGCACTCGTTGTAGAAGCGGGTTTTTCATAAAAGAGTGGATAAAGTGAATTCTGTAAAAGGTCGGTAAAATTTTTTTAAATAGTTTGGTAATGTTGATTTTAGTTATACGTTACTGCAGTGGTAACTCTCAAAACTGATCAATTTTATTAATAATATGATAATACTAATAATAAATAATTATTTAGTTTGATATCTAATTTACCAACATATCCTGGACTTCCGCATGTAGTTTTAAGTAATATGACATCGCATTTAGACAAGCCAAAGTCTGAAATCATAACGGGCGAGTCCTCCTTGTCGTCGTACATTAATATATTTTCCGGCTAAAATTTTGGATATAAAAAAATGAAATTATGTAATAACTACCTTTAATTATTCAACTATTATATGTTATACTAGGTTGACTGTTATATACTACATACAAGCAACACCTAGCTCTGCCGAGGGCACATTTTTATTCTATCAAAAAAATAAATTCACGTTGAAAATCTAACTTAAAAATCCTACTATTCAATATTATCAATCCTTTAAAGGAGTGGTTCCCAAACTTGTTTCAGGTTGAACCGTCATATCATATTACTTTTTACTTTACAGTGAATTAGTTTCCAGAAAAATTTTTCATTTTGAAGGAAATATTGAAAACTAATGAAAATATATTTGATGAATATATAGAAAAAATGTTCCAAGAATATGAAGTATGTTATAACTAGAGCAAACTTTTTCTTACCTATAAAATCGTCAAAATATAACCTATCAAAATAAAATTCTAACTTTTCTAACCTATAAAAAATACATTAAAAATTCAATTTGGTCCCCCCTGTTAAAATTTTTTTTTTAAAATAATTTAAAAAATTCCTTTGTTTTGTGAGTAATGTCTTCAGCATGCTAAAACTTCTTTCTACACCTTTAGAAGTTGGAGGGCCATTTTTCAATTGGCTGTACAATGAAGGAGATTTGGACTGATCCATAGCTAACATAATTTTTTTGATATCATTCTTTTTTAGTCTTTTTTCTATATATAGTTGTATTTCACATGGGTCAAAAATAATTTGTATTTTTTTATTGTATCATATGCTTGATTAATAGTAAACGACTATTTTGCCATGTCAATAACACCTAATATAGATGTATACCCGTTTAATTTTAATTTTATTAATTCATTATATAATCCAATCATAGATACAATTTGACCATTCATGTTTGTAATAATCATTTTACAGTCAAACAGCATTAAATTTTGGGGGTTTTTCAAAGTACCTACAATTATATTTATATATTTAACATCGTTTAAATCGGTTTCATCCAACATCATAAATATTAATTTATCTTTACTACACGATTTTATCCTTTCAATTTCTTTCAAATATACCTGGTCGGTTTTACCACGACAATTGTTTTCAGATGGTAGCGATTTCCCCATATTGATAAAAAATTCCTCTAAGTTTTTGTTGTTTAACTTGTATAAGGTCTAACGAGGCAAAAAGTTCTACTATGTCAATGACAAAATTACTTTTTAATTTACAATATTTACGGATTGAAGTAGTATCATTCAAAGTTAATGATTTGTGTTTAACAGACGACCTATGACTCTGCGCATCATATAATTTTTGAAATGAGACATCATAATTGCATTTGATACAAATTAAACTGTCGGCAATCATTTTAAATTCATTTGGAAATATTCTTAAAATATTATTAATTTTTTCTTGTCTCGACTTTGGAAATTTAGGCATTAACTGATTATTAGATTAAAATTTGGTTAAAATTCAGATTTGTAAAATTTAAAAACAATGCATAATGTGCATTGCTCTGTGCAATTTGCACATGTAAATAATTGAATATTTCAAAATCTAACTTTATTAATTTTTAAAAAAATTCTAACATTTGGAAAAAATTTGAACTTTTCTAACCGTATTAACTTTATAAAATTTTAATTAGCCAATTAATATTGATGGGTGGTAATATGATGGGATATATTGGTGCCATCATGCTGGAAATGTTAAACTATTTAACATATTAAATTTTAACTTTTCTGACTTTTGCTTGCCCTAGTTATAACAATCAGGAATGGAAGCTATCAGCGTGTACTTGTCGATTTTTTTTAAAAAATTTTAAATGTAAACACTTAATATTGGTAGCAATGCATTTAAATTTATTACAAAATGATGATTTATTGGTTGAATCAAAATCAATATTTATTGAAGAGAAAAAAAGAAGAGGACATCCGAAAAGAACCACAAAAGCTTTAATTGTAGATATAACATTAAATAAACATTAATTAGTAGTAAATATTATAATATGCTACGCGATTTTTGTTTGTGTGTGTGTCTGTGTGTCCTCCTTTATTTAAATAACTACCCGTCTTAGAATTTTATAAAGTCCACATTTCAATTACAGTTTTTTTCGGGGGTGTTCGCAAACTTAATTTCAACCTCCCAATTTCACATCTTACGGGTCAAAAACCACAGTTGTCCCTTTTTTTGAAAATCCAACGAGTTGAAGAATTTAAAAAAATATATACGTTGATACGCTGTTGATACGTTGATATGCACCAAACTATAAGGGGGGGGTTTAAGAATTTTTTTGAACCATACTTTCAAGGGGATTGTTAAGATTTTTTTTAAACAAACTTTTAAGAGGGGTTTCTGAAAATTTTTTTTGAACCACACTTTCAAGAGGGTTTTTAGGATTTGTTTTGAACAGAACTTTAGGGTGGTTTTTTTATAAATTTTTTTGAATTAAATTTGAAGGGGAGTTTTTAGGAAATTTTTTTTGAACCAATCTTAAAAACCATCTTGAAAGTATGGCTCAAAAAAAATTCTAAAAAAACCCTTTTAAACATTTGGTTCAAATTAAAATATTTATCAAAATTTTAGATTCTACGACTTATCCGTGAAATGTATACATTCTATGATTTGCCCATAGAATGTGTACAATGTACACTATACATTTCACAGTTTTACACATTCTATAGACATATATGTTGTTTTTTTTCGAAATATTTTATTAAAACAAAAAATGTGAAATAATTAACGGTCCGAAAATTAAAAAAAGAAGAAAAGATTATTCTGATAGACCTTATTTCAGTTAATATAAATACAAAATTTCAACCCCAGAAATCTACGCATTCCCGGTGAAAAATAATTTTTAATATATTATCAACCAATATTTTTCAATTATTTCGATTAAAATAAAAATTGAAAATGTAAGTATTGATCCTATGATGTCAAAAAAAATGTGCATTGAACGTCTACACATTTCAAATAAAGAAATATGGGTGAAAATCTATATAATTCATTCCTTCAGAATTTTTTTAATTTATTAGACAGAATCCTTACTTATATATGTTACAGGCAGTTTGGAAATCCAGGCAATTTGAAAATTTGAATTGTTAGTCACGTTGTTATTTAACCTAATTAATTAGAGTAAAATAAGAAATTAAAAAATCAAAGATTAAAAATACACAAAATTATATATAAATATACAATTGAATTAGATAAAAAAATATTCTCTGGTATGAACACCATAGAATATTTTTAATTTTTTTGTAAAATGGTTTGTAGGTAGAAAATTAATCTTAATATTTCAGTTTTAACTGGGGTCTGTAGTCTAAATAATTAAGTTAAACTAAGCTTTAGTTACTGACTCTAAATCTCACTCTCCAAATCTTAAATTAAGAAATAATGAATGCGTTTAACAGATTTTGTTAAACTAAGCTTTAGTTACCAAAGTTTGCTCTATAGACAATTAATCTTCACAAATATAATTTTCACATTAACTGTAACATATATAATATATCCAGGAAAAAAAACTGTAATTGAAATGTGGACTATATAAAATTCTAAGACTAGTAGTTATTGAAATAAACGGTAACACACGCACAAACAACTATTGCATAGCATATTATATAAGTAAGGATTATAATATTATTACTATTACTATTACTCTTATTTATTTACCTTCAAATCTCTATGAACTACATTATTTTCATGTAAATATTCAACACCGAGGAGAATTTGGTGAACTATTATTGATGCATCCCTTTCAGTGTAGCTCCCGCAGTTTATTATTCTATTAAACAATTCTCCTCCGGCCATACTACAAATTAAAATTAATTAAATAATGAAAGAAAAGCGACAATTTTATTTTCCACATTGAAACTATCCTCATAAAAAATCAATATCTATATATTTAAAATATTTAATGATATCAAAGCTGAATGGAATAATTCATTTTCCTTTAACCGACATATCATTATTTTAAATAAGTCTATACTGAATACTTAACCCTTCGACTTATTTACTAAAATTTTGAATATTTTTAAAATAAATAATAAACAACATTTAAATTTTATGTTGTGTTGCTAGTTTTTACACATCAGTTAACAATTTTTTATAAAAAATCATTTATTATAATAAATAATTACGAAATAATAATTCAGTATTAGTATTAGTATTAACATAAATAATAATTATAATCAATTCAATCTAATACGTTTTGAGTAACCCTTAATTTTCTGTGCAGAATGTATGGAATAGACCTAAAAAAGATAAAAATTACAGTCAGTCAATTCCATTTTACAATTCAGAAATACTTGACATTGGTTTTTAATAAAATTTACTGCTTATCGATTGACACAATATATACTTTACTTTAGTGGATATTTTGTTTGTAGTTTTGATAATTACACATTATGTATAATGAATTAAATAAAATATTGCAAATAGTCGAGATCAATGTCTATAAAGGTTAAAATAACAAATATATACATCAGGGTTGGTATCCTTTTTCATGGACCAAGTCATAAATACACTTATATGCATGTAAATTGTTTCTCCCATTAACGTGATAAATGTTTCAAGTTTTTGTAACGCATTTATTAATAATTAATTAAAAAGTTATAAATATATGATAAATGTTTGACATTTAAATTTTATATAATTTCACAGGTCCATCAAAATGTTTGAATAGCCACGCTATTCCAAATAGAATATACAATGTAAATTGTACAATGTACAACATTTTTATAATATTTGAATATTTTACAATGGCATAACCAAATAATAAAATTCCGCATCTTGGTAAGTTTCTAGCAATTGGACGACATTTGGATGTTTTAATCTAAAAAATATGAAACTGATATTAAAATGTGAAAACTTTTTATGAATATCAATTTCAGACAACAATGACTTTTTAGATGTCATTTTAATCCTATCAATACATTTTATGGCAACTTTTTTTTCATTTTTACGACTTTCGGCATAAAAAACCTGCGAAAAACTTCCACTAAAAACATTTCATGTTTAAAAAATTAAAAAAAAAAATTTGCACAATCACAATCACGGCCAAAACCATAAATTACAAATAAAAAATAAAAAACTAAAATACCTTCCGAGAACATGTTTAATGATATATTTATCATTGATATTATCTAGTTTTTCCATATCCTAAATGAACGCATTACATATTTACCATAAATTGACAAAATACACCATGTTAAAAGTTATTGATTCTCAATTATATTTGAATACAATCAATATAAAAGTATAATATATCATCATTAGGGTGTCAGATACAATTAAAACATGTATATGTATAATTATTACAAAAACTTTTTTTTTAATTTGAATGTCGTTCCTTAATGAATCGTATCGGATTAAAATGAATTTCAATACATTTTTTTGATTTATTGATCCATATATTTAGTCAAACAGTATTTGATTTTATAATTACAATTTAGATATACATCATAAAACAAATTATTTGTTCTAATTTTCACCAACTTGACAAATCGCATTGAAATTAATATAATTAATAAATTAACACTAATGTCATTAATATTAAACTACAAGATTTTTGGGTCAATTTATAACAGTCGTAACAGGAATTAAATAAATATATAACGATTGCTTATGTAAAGTAAACGTTGCTAAAAATATGTGTCTGCGTGGAAACCTTTATTGAAAAAAGTGACAGTCTCAAAATTAAAAAAAACAAAAATTTGCACAATCACAATCACGGCCAAAACCATAACTTACCATTTTTTTTAATGAAAATAATCCTTGAATTATTAAAAAGATACTTTCTAATAGAGATATTAAAATCATGATCATCATCATAAATTTCAACATCAAAAACTTAAGTGTTCACGCCCAAAACGACAATTATCCATTAATTTAAAAAATGAAATAATCACAGCTAATACTCTTTTTTCAGCTAACATATATAAAAATTTAAATGTCACAAAGTTAGAATTTCACGGTCAAAATGCTATTTTACAAACTAAAAATAATTTATATATATTTATAATATTTTACTCTCTTTTTTTTAAAAATTTATTTCGTTAATACAGTGAAAATGCTTTTAAAAATGTATCAATCCTGCTACGCAATTTTTGTTTGTGTGTGTGTATTCCGCTTTATTTAAATAACTACCCGTCTTAGAATTTTATAAAATCCACATTTCAATTACAGTTTTTTCTGGGATGTATAATAAGATAAATTCCAACCTCCCAAACTGATATCTTACGGGTCAAAAACTCCAATTGTCCCTCTTTTTGAAAATCAAACGAGTTCAAGAATTTAAAAAATTGTCCCTCTTTTTGAAAATCAAACGAGTTGGAGAATTTAAAAAAATATATATCCCAATTGTCTTTTTTTTGAAAATCAAACGAGTTCGAGAATTTAAAAAAATATATACGCTGATACGGATTTTAAAATCATAAACATTATCATAAATTTAAATTTAAAAAAATTATATTTTCAACGCCAAAACTCAAATTACCCTTTTTTTGATGAAAACAGCCCTAGAATTTAAAAAAATTACAAGTGGTACAGTTTTATCCTGTTAACACACACAAAACATTTTAATCTGATAAGTGACGACTTCACGGTCAAAAAAGCATTTTAGTATTCATATATTTTTTTTCCGAAATATTTTATTAACAAAAAATATGAAATAATTAACGGTCCGAAAATTAAAAAAAAAATTATTCTGATAGAGCTTATTCCAGTAGATATAAATGCAAAAGTAACCCGAGGAATCTACGCATTCCCGATGAAAAATAATTTTTAATATATTTCAACCAATATTTTTTAAATATTTCGATTAAAATAAAAATTGAAAATGTAAATATTGATCTTAAAATTTCAAAAAAAAATGTGCAGTGAACGTCTACATTTCCAATATAGAAATATTGGTAAAAATCTACATAATTTATTCCTTCGGAATTTTTTTCATTGCTACGCAATTTTTAAATTTCAAATTTCAAATTCTGATTTTCAAAATATTTTTTCATAACAAAAAATTTTGTACATAGTACATAACAGTTAACCTAGTATTATATAAGGATGATATTATTTGATGAATAGGATTAAATTTGTAAAAAAATGCACGATTAAATAATTATTAAATCGATATAAATTATAATTTGAATTATAGTTCAATAATAAAAAATGTATTACAAAATCTAACATTTGGAAAAAATTTAACTTTTTTAACTTTATTAACATAGTTTACTTATTTTTTAAGTAAATAAAAATAAAAATTTAATTATTAATCTTTCAATTTCAAAAACAGTAGGAATTGTTCTACTAGGTATACATTGTAATTTCCAAAAAACTATTAAAATTCACACCCTAGTATGCACGTTTGAAATACAAAAATATGGGTTTTAGTCCCATAAATTGATTAATTTTGTAAATTCTCATAAATTATACTAACAAAAATATACATAGATACATAGATACATAAGATGTACTTATTATTCTTTAATTCTTACTTAGTTTAGAAAAAATATAAGCTAGAAATCTGCAACATGAGTCACGTTGAAAATTCCTTCGATTCGAATTGATTAATTTATCAAGTATTTCATTTATTTACGGAGAGAAAATAAATTTCAAAATAGTTTAGTTTAAACGTCAAATAAGTTTTAAAAACTATATAACTACAAAAATAAAATGTTTATATCATAAAATGTAATAGCTGGTACAAATTAAGTAATATTTCTTCGATTACCAAAAGGATCTTTATTGGTAGCCATTTCATTGGTACCCATTTGCAGAGAAATAGTTTTTTTTCCGTCAGCAATTTTTTCGGCACTAAATTTTCTTTCATTTCTTTTAGCCTATAAAAAATAAAAATAATAATAAAACATTTCGTACCTTAACTGGCCAATACCCTGAAGGTCCAATATTCATTTCTTGAATCTAATATTTTATAATGGGAAATAAAAAAAATGTACATTTGTGCAATATAGACGCATGGAATCTAAAACAGCACTCAAATTTGTATTGTCCATCAAAACTTCAACGTCAAATACTTCAAATTCTTTCAGTTTAGTATCATTCTTCATTGACTCAATAAGAACCATTATCCTCTCTCGGATTTTGTATTTTTCTCTGCCCTCGTTTGCTACTGGGGGATGAATGGCGATATTCCTGTTAAATACTTTATTTACAAATCTAAATCATGTTTACACATTAGTAATACTATTTTACTTGATGAAAATTCGACCGTCCATAATCAACCTTAAAAATTCGCTCATTTTTACACATTCATTCTCAACTTCCATTCCAAAATCTTCTTCCAAAATAATTTGCATGTAGTTTAGTAGTTTGTAACATTCAGATGAAGAAAATCGATCATTCAACTAATTATATAAACTTAAATGTCATTTAGACTTACCCTTTGTTGAATGGCAATTTGATCTCCGGATTTTGCAGCTCTGTAAGACATTTTAAAGGTCGTATTACAATATATTTTAATGTGTGAATACAACAATTCAGTCAAATATTTGCTTTAGTTTTATTTACCTCTTGAATAAACCTTTCGAAACAGAGCAACCTATTTATTAATTTTGCGTTTATTTTTCCATCTAATTAATATAAAATGTAAATTTAGGTTTTTAATGGGGTATACAATGGTAGTAAAAAATGTTAATACTATTTTACTCTGTACATTTCAGAATTATCAAAATTTAAATTAACATTTTTATTTACATTATTACTTGTTAATTCAAATATTCTTCAAGCTTATACTAGGTGTGTAATTATGTGGTTTAAAAAATATTGAATTATATTAAGTTGGAACTTTAGCCAAGAAATAAAAAACGTTAAAGATATTATACACATTTACATGTATTAATATTTTTAAAAAATAAATCCTTATTACCACGTATTGTGGAATATCCTGACATTGATAGAATTAAAAGTAGACTCCATAATTATTACAATAGAGGGTAATTTTTCATTATAATGAATTATTCAAAGTACATGTTTCATTTGCATTTAAAAATTATGTGTTACTTTATCAATTTCGAAAGAATTAAATTTTAAATAAAGTAAAATAAATTAAATAAACCTTCAAAATTCGATAAAAATCTTAATTTATCATGTATCATGAGACTGTGAAGAGAGATCTATTACATATATATTCATTTATTAACGATTTATTATTTTATATACTTTTAATGTACCTTTAATATTTTTCTACTAAATTTTGATAATTAAATTTTTTATCAACTTCAAATAAATTTACAATTTTTTCGTCACCTTTCACCATACTTATAAGATTATGTAATGGAAATGTGGTCTTTAAAAAATTCTACGATGGGTAGTTATTTAAATACAGCGTAACACACAGAGAGACAGACACACAAACAAAAATCGCGTAGCATATTATTTAAGTTAGGATAACATGTAACAATGGACACATTATATAAAATTTGTTGCACAATTTGCAGCAAAAAAACTTTAATTGTGGGACAGGAGGACTTTTTCGATTGTTCTGTTTTTTGTCATTATTATTAAATAATCTATTTGACATCATTCGGGCAAAAATTCCATTATTTCCTGAAGTACTTTTGATTTTGTTTCTAGTCAATAACAGTCGTCGATTGATACTGCTTTGAACGCCATTTTCTTGTACAATTTCATTGCTTTCTTCGTGATCATTACATTCTTCTTTATTATCGGTAAATGATTCCCACGTGTGAGATTGAGTATTTATTTTTTTGGGGGTTTTTGACTTTCTTCTACCCGTATGTGTAGTCTGGTTAGAAGATAAATCAAGTGGCTGAACCTGAGAATTTTGGTTGCCAGTAGATTGAGATATTGGAGTCGAACGAGAATACTTGAATAAACCCGGTCAACACGTTAGAAACCATGATATAGTATAATGCATCATTATTATATTATTGTCGTAATTGATACATGTATCATAATTATTGTAACCTGTGTTCTGTATTTTTGAAGCTATATGTGACAATTTTGATATCAGTAAAATTTTTACTTTAGGGTCCCAAAGTAAAAAGTTTTATTGATTGCCGATTTCTGATGTAATATAAATATTAGAAAGACATTGATTTACATTAAATTTTGTCAAGTTCTATTGTACAATAAATATTTACTATTCCATTAGTCACTAATGTTAAAATTTACCAAATTTGTGTTGACACATTAATTTATTACATTTATAATATCACTAGATTGACTATTATGTACTACGTACAAACAAGACTTAGCTCTGCCGAGGGCACATTTTTATTATACATAAAAAATAAATTCACGTTGAAAATCTAACTTAAATATCCTACTATTCACTATTATCAATCCTTTAAGAGAGTGGTTCCCAAATTTGTTTCAGGTGGAACCATCATATCACATTACTTTTTACGTTAAACTGAATTATTTCATCTTAATTTTTTGTTTGTTAACATTTGCGTAAAGCATTTTAAAAACAATTGTTATCTTATTTTTGAATTTTATTAGACAGAATGTGTGTATAATATTAAAAATAAAGTAAAAACAGTCCAATTTTATTAGACAAAATGTGTGTATAATATTAAAAATAAAGTAAAAACAGTCCAATCCTAAAAATTGTCATAAATAGCATATATTCCAGAAAAAATAAAATTATAAAAATCTATTTTGTCATTTTCAATGTGATGATATATATTCAGTACCAATTTAATAAATACAACTATTTCTGTATTCTTAAAAGAAGAAAACAAACAAATAAATTAAGCCTTTACTTTTATCCGACCACCAAAAGTTCAACTTTACCAATTCCAATGAAAGTATATAATTTAGTTTCATCATCCCAGCCATTATCATCTCAAGAAACAGTTG
>LWCA01000703.1:0-20203 GCA_001642005.1 Intoshia linei | reverse complement strand
TTAATCGGTAATTGTGTTCTAAATTACATTTCGAACGCTCAGTAAAATATACTTATGTTAATTCAATGGAAAGTTTAAAAAGTGGACACCCTAGTGTACACTGTACAAAAATTAATTAATAAATTTAATGATATTATTATATAAATATGAATTTAAAAAAGCTATTTGGTTTTTAGTTGTTTTATTCATAAGTACCACGAGGCATTTTTATCTTTTTTTTTGTCAATTAAGTTGCATTTTATGGGGACGCGATTAGCTCGCATAGTGTCAATACAATTATAACTACGACGTTTCCCCTCAATACTACTATTTTATTATCAAAAAACAATTCAAATAATTTAATGGGAGAATAACATCTGTATTTTATATAATTGGATTCAGGAAATGCAGTACAGTATACATTTTATGTTGGAAGATTCCATTTGAAAAAATGAGATACCCTTAAAAATGTAATGAAGTAAATTTATTGTATCTTCACAATTAGCAAAATAAAATTTTAAATTAACAACAAATAAATTAAATTTACGTTTGAAAACGTTAAAAATAATTAAATAAATAAATTATACACATATTCTCCCAATGTGACCATATAGTCACATACGTTTAACAGTGCATATATATTAAACTACTAGAATGTCGTTGAAATGTTATAAAAAATATCAGCAACAATAGATAATGAATATACCCTTTATATGGTTATCCAAAATTAAAAATACCTTTCTATAAAATGGAGAAAAAAGTGTTTAGTTTTTATTTAATTTTTTTTTAAGAAAATAAAACGTTTTTACCTGTGGAAGGTAAGAAACCAAATGACTAATCTTATAATCATAATAAATACGCGGCACAAGCCTACATGATTCTAAATAGGTCATACATTAATTAATTAATCTGTACTTTGCTTAATATCAAAGTTATTCACCTTTTAATATTTCCATTTTGTGTGACCATATGGTCACATTTGGAGAAAATGGGTTAATTCAAAATAAATCATCAAAAAAGATAATTTAATACAAAATAACCTAACTTATTTTGAAAAATGGTTTTAAAACTTGTATGGCTAGTTGTGAAGAGAATACTGTATTATAATGGGGTATACATTGTGATTGTGAACCTTTTTCAAGAATCTAACTTTCCCAATCTTCAACTTATACATTTATCTGCAAGATAAGTAATTGTCAAATGTTAGTAAATGTATTATGTTTGAGCCATTTTTTTTAAAATATGAAATTCCTATATATAAAATTTTGTTTAAAAAATTGGATTTATATAATATTTTGTAAAAACCCCATTGATCAACATATATAATGAAAAAGTTGATTATACAAAATCAACAGAAAATCTATCTAACAGTATGTTCAAATAACCTGTTATATCAAGGTCAACAAAAAAACAAAATTTAAAATTTTTTTGATTTAGATCAGGGTGTACAATTTTTCTACCAATTCAGCCGCAAAGCTACTTTACTCATTGATACTAATGCCACACAAAATTTACTTTGACATTGATAAAGGGGAAAAGTCAAAAATGTAGATTCTTGATACAAATATTGAATAAAATCTGATTTAAACTTTTTAATTTGAAGTAAAATGATATATTGCAATCTTATCACATGCATTGTCAACCGCCGCAGGTTGTGTACCCCTGATTTAGTGTAATGGTGACATTAAATTGTTTTTACATTTGTGCGTGGATGACAGGGTGTTTATACGACTAAACTATAGTTCCAAATTCAATTTTTAACAATTTATTGTGTTAGAATATCGTTTCAAAATTATATTCATAAGAACATTTCATAGTCATGTTTCGATTTGGTTGTAACTTTTGAAGACGTGATAAAATAGAACAGTAATCTACTTTTTAAATTTGAATGAGTTCATTTTTAGTGGAACTTAAATTAAACACGTAGTAAAGCCAAATAACTAATTCAGAAACTATTTTTTAAATTTTTAGTGACCCTACATTGATTTTTTTAGACAATTTATAAAACAAGATTATATATCACTTAAAAACGAAAACAAGATTCCAATTCTTATTCGAGACTGCATTAATATAAAACCAAAGATTTACGTACGATATGGTTTAAATTAACTAATTCATTATTAATATCATAGCATTTGGAATAGAAAAGAATAAATGTTTGGATGGCTTATCACGTACTGAGGTCTTAGCAACTTTAATGTCTTTATCAAGCAATAAACAATACATTTAATAGTCTAAATATAAATATTTACAAAAATTAAAACGTTTTCGTGTGCATTTGCAGATACAAATATTTAACTGTCTGCGTTGCTAATTATATAGGTGGCGATAACAGTGAAAAAGAGAAAAACAACACCTATAGTACAATATCTATCCAGATATTGTAACGGCTTAATATACCATGTCATTTCATTTGAAACATTATCGGATATTTTTTCCATACTGACTGATTTGATAGGTTCAAGTCGTTTATTTTCATTTTTTTCTTCAAATTTTGTTATATATTTTGGAAATAGCGTATTAAACATTTTAGATTTTAAATTGAATGCTAGAGACCGTTTAGCAAGAATTTTCTTAATTTTAACAGAAGTATTTATACTTCCTTCGGTTTCGACATTATCAAGCATAAAACTCAACAATCCAGTTAAAATAGTAGACACACACCAAGATGGATTCCATGTATCTGGATGGTAATCACTGATTGAGAGACAAATGCGTTTGTTTAACTCAAATCTTCCATTTGGGGTGAATATGAAAATACTTGGTGGACTAAATGGATAATGCGTTGGAAAACGTAACATTCCGTGGTATATTCCACCTAAAATAATTTCAATTAATTTTTCTTAATCAAACCTTCATATGGTGAATCAGGGGGCCCTGTAAACACATAATGCCAGTTCAAAATGTTATTTTCCTCAGGTATTGCTTCAATGTATGGCACAGGTTCTTCTACAAGTTTTCTCAAGTCAGATTGAAGTCTTAACATTGCACTTTTTTCTGCTTTACCCATTTGTAGTTGATTCAAGACAACTAAATACAAATAGTAATATAGATTTTTTGAAGATAAATGCGAACTTTAATATTAGTTTTGTTACGTTGCTAAGCCTTCCACATTGTACTAATTTTTAGAAATTTATATATTTTTGTCAAAATTTTTAAAGCTTTGTATTATCATAAAATAAACATAACGTAGTAGATACTGAGATATGATACGCATTCAAATATCATTATAATACAACAATTACACTGTAAAACTCAGCTAATTTGCATATTTTTGCCCGCAATTAGTATTTATAATTTAAAATAAGCCAACATATTTAAGTTGAGCAAAACTTGAAATAATCCAAAATCAATTATTTATCGGTTCCCTCAACGCGTTACGATAGATGCAATGGAAAAATAGATTTATTATTGATATTGTAAAACTTATTCCCATAAATATACAGCTCGGAAATTCGGAATTGTTACAAATTACAACCATAAATAAACTAAATTGTAAAGTAATTATTTAATCATAGTAACTCATAATTAATTTGATGATATGAGCCTACAAATTAATAAGAGGAAAAAGGAAAATAAACCTTTAAAAGTATTTATAAAAATTAAGAAAAGAAAAAATGAACCAATTGAAGGTATATAAAATGATACAAATGTATTATTTATTGTTTTAGGTGTGAATTTACCTAAAAGTGCATCGAAAGTGTTAAAGAATGAAGACAGTGATAGTGATTTTGAATCTAAGAAAAATGAAATTCAACGAAATATAAAATATAACTATGAAAATTTAGTATTAAATACAGATTATTCAAACCGTCCCATAATAGTTTCTCCAAACGGAACAATATTTTTGGAATGTTTTTCCAAATTCTTTAAGCAAGCTCAAGATTTTCTCATTGCAATAGCTGAACCTGTATCACGACCACCTATAATGCACGAATACAAAATATCTAGTTATTCTTTGTACGCTGCTGTTTCAGTTGGTCTGAAAACCGAGGAAATATTGAAAACTTTGGAATTATTAAGCAAAGTCAAATTATCAGAGGACATTATACAGTTTATCAAAGAGTGCACAATAAGTTATGGTAAAGTGAAATTGGTTTTGAGAGAAAGTGAATACGTTATTGAAACAGCAATTCAAGATATTTACAATTTTTTGATAAAAGATAACGTCTTTCAACTATGTATGTCGGAATCTCTAAAATGTGTATTTTCTAAACCAGGCAAGTTGGATGAAGCTCCTTTTTGTACTAAAAAATCGAGCATCTTCACTATCCGTATTAAACAAACAAAATTGGAGGAAATTCAGCAAAGATGTATCGAACTAGATTATCCTTTGTTGGCAGAATACGACTTTAAATCAGACAAAATTAACCCAGATTTAAATGTACAACTTAAATCTAACACGTATTTACGCCCTTACCAGGAATGTTGCCTTCGGAAATTGTTTAGCAATAATAGAGCTCGATCTGGCATCATTGTATTACCGTGTGGTGCAGGAAAAACATTGGTCGGTGTGACGGCTGCTTGTACACTTCGAAAGTCGTGTTTAGTTTTATGTACATCTTCTGTGGCTGTCGAACAATGGCGATCTCAATTCAAAATTTGGTCAACAGCTGACGATTCTAGTATTATACGGTTTACTTCTGGTTCCGGCGATAAACCAAAGTCGAAAAAATCATATATTTGTATCAGTACTTATTCAATGATTTCTTATTCTGGAAAAAGAGCTTGGAGTGCAGAACAGTTGATCAAATGGGTTCAATCTATCGAGTGGGGATTGTTGATAATGGACGAAGTTCAATACATTCCAGCAAAAATGTTCCGTAAAGTATTGACATTTGTCAAATCCCATTGCAAGTTAGGTCTCACTGCTACTCTAGTCCGGGAGGACGACAAAATAACTGATTTGAATTTTTTAATTGGACCAAAATTGTACGAAGCCAATTGGAAACAACTTCAAGATAAAGGATATATTGCTCGCGTTCAGTGTTGTGAAGTTTCATGCTCAATGACTCCTGATTTTTTTAGAGAATACTTGAATGCCTCTTTACGAAAAGGAAATTTATTTTACCTGATGAATCCGAATAAATTTCGTGCTTGTCAGTTTTTAATAAAATTTCACGAAAACAGAGGAGACAAAATTATTGTTTTTTCTGACAGTGTTTATACTTTAAAACAATATGCTATTTTTATGGATAGACCATACCTGTATGGACCAACAAGTCTAGATGAGCGTTTGCGCATTTTAAACAATTTTCAACATAATCCTAAAGTTAATACTATATTCGTGTCTAAAGTAGCTGATAACTCTTTTGACTTACCTGAAGCCAATGTACTAATACAAATTTCCTCTCATGGTGGTTCACGTAGACAGGAAGCTCAGCGTTTGGGTCGTATTTTACGTGCCAAAAAAAATGTTATTTTGGAAGAAAATGAATTTAATGCTTATTTTTATTCCCTTGTTTCTCAAGACACGGTTGAAGTACATCATGCTAGAAGAAGACAACGATTTCTCGTAAACCAAGGTTATGCCTACAAATATATCACTCGACTTGAGGGTTTGGACGCTGACAAAACATTAAAATTTGGAACCATTAAGGAACAATTGGAATTGTTAAAATCTATTATTAATAGCAAGGAAGAAGATGACGAAGAGGCAACAATCGACACTGATGAATTTGAAACCACCACCAATCTAAAAATGTCAACCTTAAATGGTGACTCTAACTTGTACATGGAATTTAAAAATAAAAAAAAATAAACAATTGTAATTATGTTTTGTAATGTACAAATTTATATATTTGATCAATGGTACGGTTGTTGGTCAAAATGTTTGTAAAATTGGAATCTGGATACATGTCATATAAATCTTGATCGTATGTATACAATCGATACCATATATGCATTGCAATGTTATTTTTCCAATTATACTGAGAATTTCCCCAAATTTGATCCAAGTGTTTAAAATTTGGTTGATTAATAAGTCTGGACAAATGAATCATTTTAGGAAATCTTTTTGCTATTTGTGTCGGAACCATTCCGCTGTTGTATGACCATTCTAAAATTATACGTCAATATAGTCTACATTTAAATTACCCTCAATTCTGTAATCTGTCAAATAGGAATTTAACCAAATTGCCAAAAATGGAGAATTAGCTTCACATGCTATAAAACTGCCGCATAATTTTTGTTCCGACTCCAAACCCATAAAACATGATTTTGTAACGTAATCAGGGATTGGTTGAATGGCAATTACATCCATATCCATGTAAATTCCGCCATATTCATACAGTAGTAAAACTCTATCAACATTAGATGCTGAAGTGGCATAATATGTGTTTTCAAATTTTTCGTTCAGTAATTCGTGAGAGGGTGGAGTTCGGTAAATTATGTATATAATTCCCATCAATTCATTTAAAATTTTATTCCACAATTCACCCTTTGGTTCATTATTTGTATAAAAATGGATTCTATCCACATTGAAGTTTCGGTGGGCACTCAAAATACTTGTATACTCATGAAATTTTAAATCAGAAATTTTATCTACATACCAAGTAAAATGCACAACACTTGGTAGTCGGTCACGCAAGCTTTCATTTTTCTTGGAATGGTTTTGGCTTATCCAGTTTCTGTATTTGATGATTAAATCACTGCGTAATTTATAAATTATTATGACACAACAGATGCCTATAATCAGAAATATACATTTCCATAATGTCCTCATTGTCGAAGTCATCAATGCGTGCAATTTCCATAAAAACAATAATTGTAAATATTTTAAAATTTTTAGTCGTTACTATCAATATTTATTTTCATTTTACTCTAAAACATTATATCATAACACATATTTTATAACATTTATATACATGTTTAAATACTAAATGTCAATACAAGTGACGAAAGCAATTTAAAAATAGACTTGCAATATAAATTAATAGGTATTGAACCATATTTAAATAATAAAAATTGAAACCTTTTTTGTAAAGTAATTGTGTTACAGGGATCAAGTTATAATATTATTACAGAATTGAGTCAATACTTGATGAGTTATTCAAAATATATAATACATTAACATAATCTAGGCCAGTGGTTTTCAACCGGTGCCCCGCGTGGGTCGCGAAATTTATCAGGGGGTCGTGAGAATTTCAAAATATTATGAATATATTTATTTTAATATAATATTGACTGTGATAATGTTACGGAAATATTTTACATTATGTATTACAATTTAAAATCTTCACTCAATATAGAAACTATTGCAGATAAAATACAGTATCTAGTAATAGATTTAATAAATCCAAGTGTTTACGTTGTCAAAAATTTTTTATTATTTTACCAGTAATTTTAAAAATATTACTTTTTCATGTTACATTTTGACCATGTTGAAAAAGTCGGTAAAATTGAAACACTATTTGCTACTGCCTTTTCCGTCAACTTATCTGTGTGAAGCAGGATTTTCTACATTTGTTCATATAAACACAAATTAAATAAACAAATTTAATGTCAAGGATGATATGAGGCTCGCCTTATCGCATATACTAACCAGGATATTAATTAATTGTAGCTAAATTTTGCATTTTAGCCTAAAATGCAACCTCATATTTCACATTAAAGAAAATAAATATAGTTATTATAAATTATTATTAAACAGTACAGTACTATTAATTACAGTATACAGTATATAAACACCATATAAAATATTTAGATATATATAGAAAAATAATATCAAAATATGCTACGTGTACACTGTACAAGCAAGACGGCGCAATGTCAACAAAAAAATACTTTCATTTAAAATACAACGTACGAAATTATTTTTCCGTGCAACTGTTGCATTATATTTAGAAAAAATTCGATAATGGCAAAATTATACCAGTAACTTATTGGTTTTAATACATTTAGGTTTTTTACTTGTCTATTTTCAGAATATTTAGAAATATGACTCAAATATACAAAATGAGAATTCTCGTAAGCACTGATCGCGGTACGGGATACTATTGGTACTATACAAAATATAGAAATTTCTGTATATACAAGGTACGCCGTTAACTTCTCAGTGCCCGTAAACTATTGTTATATAACTGAGTTGCGTGTTTATAAACTTTCAATATCGACAATGTTGATTCGACATTGCTTTTAGTTAAACTCATTGATAAAATAGAAACTGATAATTAAACTAGAGAATTAATTATTCAGGGTTATTGATTTTCATTAAATTTTGTTCATTCAAAAACTATTGAAAATTTATGAGACTCGTCGAAAAAATAATTTATTTTATATTTTCGGCATATTACAATAATGAAATGTAAATTTGAGGATTCATTTAATATAATTCGTTTTATAAACATGAATTGGAAAAATCAATCATTATCATCCTTGTTATTTTTGAAATGTATAATTTTGCTCTGTGTAAATATTAATTTAATTAGAACAATAATGGCGCACATTAATAGGGCCCACGTGACACAAAGATAAATTAAATTGGAACAATTCAATCAATATTTTATGTGCAATATCAACTTTATCGAGCAAATGTTAGCAGAGTATTATTGACAAACAAAACTGAACAATATAAAATATTTATGGTCATTTAGAAGCATAGTAAATAATTCTTAGAATGTTTTGCTTATGTTGTAAAAAACAAGGTGTAGATGTTACCACAATCGGACTGGATAATGCAGGAAAAACAGGTAATTTAAAATGTACTGCTTTCAAGTTATTTTTAGCAATTATAAAATTACTAGCAGGTATTTTAGGATAATAGACTTGAAATAGTTGACAATTCAATTAGGTACCTGTAATAGATCTGATGCAATAAAAACAACTCCTACAAAATCAGTAGATGTACTATACAAAAACATAGGAAATAAAAAAATTAGTTTTTGGGTATCAATGTGTTTCCAACATGTTTAATCTTTAATTTTTTAGGATTGTCCTGGGAATGAATCGTAATGGATTAACATGCGAGTTATTAAATTAGTATTCTATTTTAGATTAAGAAGATACTGGTCATACCAATTTGAAACATCGTTTTGTTTTATATTTGTTATTGATGCCGTTGATGTGAAAAGATTTAGTGAAATTTCAAATATCCTTAAACAAATGGCTTCCAATACCCATGCCATGGTATAATTATAATTCTATTTTTAAGTAATTTTAGAATAAATTCATTATTATATTAGCTAACAAACAGGATATAGGCTCCGGTATTTATTTACTATCAAGGTCGAATTTAAAACAATTTATACATTTAGCCCTGAGTTCAGCAGAATTGGAAGCTAGAATAAATTTTCAATCCATGAATTTTGCTTATAAAATAATCGAAACCAGTGCAATATCAGGATTAGGGATACAAACACTATACGATACCATAAAAGAAAAAATTGCATAATGAAACATTTATTATGTTGACCATTAAATATTATTTAAGGTATTATATTCTAAAGTGGCTTGTTCGAGATCATTGTAAAGTTGCGCTAATTGTAAATCATTCTGGGTAGTACTTTCTGAGATTTCAGCATTTTTTTGAAATTTCATAATTTTGTATTTAATGAGCTGAATTTTTTCGCTGAGAATTACAACATACTTTTTATGGTTTCGGATATCATTAATTTTGACTGATTTTTTCTTTTCCAATCCTATAGACTCTTTTAATTCTTCCTCAGAAAAATTGTTATTTATATATTGCTTGGAAATTTTTAGATTTAAATTTGCTAATTTTCGCTTTTTACGATTATCTTCGGTATTATTTTTAATAAAATGTATACTTAGTTCATGAGCTATTTTTGAATCTTGGGCTGTTTGAAACATTTGCAATTTTTTGTTAAAATTTACCTGTTCTATTTGTTCATCTTCCTTTTTATTCTCCATTTATTTTACTAATAAAGTTTCGTAATAAATAGATAATTTGTTGCTAAATAATCGAAATTGCAAATTCCATTGGGGCATATTGATACAAAATTTAAATTAATTTATAACATATCCTGTATTAATCAAATATGTCATGTATTTAATCCGTCATACTATCATATCGATGCATACTAATAAATGTATCAAAATTCAACTATTAATTCAGTTGTTCTAGAATTTTAATTAAATATTCCATTATATTACAACACATATGCAGCATGTAATTAATTTCGTAACTGAGAAACATAAAGAACAAACAAAATAAACGTTAAATTCATTTCAACATTTTGATAACTGTTTAAAATGTCGACAGAGGTGTCGGATAAACTTGATATTTATTCTTGTTTTTTGTGCAGCTTAAATTCTCAATTCAATAAAAAACAATGGATTAAACATTTTAAATCAGCTCACACATTTGTTGAAAAAGTTGAAAATAATGGTCAAACCGAAGATTGCTTGTTTAGTCTATGTCCACAATGTTCTCGAAAATTCAAGCTTGGTTCGAATATTCTCTACTCTCACTGTATTTGGTACATTCTGAATCATCTTATATCCATTCACAATTTCCCTACTCCACCTTATGTTAATGTATTGAATTGTGATCAATGTGAATTTTCCACCATTATTCAAACTGTCATTCAATCTCACAAAGATAGTCACGATAAAAAAAAAATGCCCTGTAAATTTTGTGGTAAAAAGTTGGCTAAATCTTCACTGTATTTACACCATAGAAATTGCAAATTCAATGAAAACTACTGTGAAAGGGTTTTTAAATGTGACAAATGCTCCCAATTGTTCAATTCCAGAAAATTTTTGACATGTCATAGTATATCGAAACATAATGATTTCACCAAATGTTTACAATGTACCATATGTCATTGCGAATATTATTCAAATATCGATCTTGAAAGACATTTATTTTCTAAACATAAAATTAACATTTCAGATAAAATAGTGTACAATTGTGATGACTGCAAATATTCTACCATTGATAAATCTTTATTAATTCGACACGGAAAAATTCATAATGTTGAAAATATCAAATGTTCGTTTTGTAACAAACTTTTCTCAAATTCTGGTTTATATTTTTAATCATTATAGAATGGTGATGCGAAACCTTTTTTAGTAATGGGGTATTCATTCATGTGTATATGAGGGTGTAGTTAAAATTATTTTAAGAGGTATCAGTGGCGGCTCGTCATTAAGGGCTGCAGCCCCACCAGAATTTTAAGCTATATAAAAACATTAAATTTTGTAATAATAATACCACACTCAGCGAAATTTCTGTGCCTTGGGCTACACTGCAGTGTTATAATTAAATTAACTGTGAATAAAATTAATACGCTATCAGTGCCCTGTTTGCAGCCTGAGGTTCGTTAATATCATTTTGTATGTCAGTGCTTCTCATAGGGTGACGGGTAACTTTAAACACTAAGAATAACATCAAATATAATAAGAAATATACACTTTGTGTAAATCCTGATATAAATTTCATACAAAAACTATGGGAAAACCCAAATTTAATCAAGCCTAGATAATTTTTTTCTAAAGGATTGATAAAACTCAATTTTCCATAAAAGTTTGGTTAAAATGGATACTATTTTTGTATGTAAAAAATGTCGGATAATCAGAGGTATAGAACGGACACGTTTTTACACGTTTACCTGACATTTTTAAATAAAATTCATAAACATAAATTAAAATAATAGTTCAATTCGCATATTGATTTAATTAACATTTTTTATTTAATATTTTGGGCAGTAAAATTACGAACAAAAATCAGCGTCGATTTTGTTATGCCCATTTTACGAACGTGACATTCAGTACATAAGTTTTAGTTAATAGAATTATTTCCCCATAATTATAACTATATTAAAATTTACTGAAACCTGATATAGACGGAAATATTAATTAAATGGATATTGCTTTTGTCACATTTTTTTAATATTCTTCTATCGCCGCTCCATCCATTAATATCCATAATTTTTATGTTTGGCAATGCACAATGTTGCTTTAACGCAGAGCTTCCCAACTTGGGCGATTTTTAAATTTCAACGTTGTTATAAATCCTTTTGTAAAGCTTATAATTTTATTTTCGGGTGAATTGAAATGTTTAAAATTAGTTTGTCTACCTTTATTTATTGTAATATTATAATTTAAGTCAGTGTTTCCCAAACACCGGTCCGGGAACAAAAATTTGAAATTTTTTTTAATGTTGCATATTAACTTCGCTTTAATGGTCCTGGATAAATTTTATAATTAATTACCGGTCCACCGTGAAAAAAGTGTGGGAATCACTGATTTAAGTATTATTTTATTTTTAGCACGATACCAAAATCACCGAAGAACTCATTTATCACTAAAGAATTTCAAGTGCAATTTATGTGGATATTCAACTTCAAGAGATTTTTTATTAAAGCGACACAAAAAAAGTTGTTGCATTCATTATAGCTGTAAATTGTGCGATTACAACTCATCAAATATTAAATGTATGAATCATCATTTCTCTAATAGGCACTCGGACGTTGAAATGAAATTAGATACAAAAACATATCAAATTCAATCACCAGACACGTCTTCCAATGTAGAATATTCAGATTCTATTTGGTCAACTTTCTTTTTAAATGATGAGACAAATAATTGATGAAAATTTGCCGATATATCCGGTTAAATTTAAAAAAAAGTGTAATAAAAATGTACATATTCAATTTTTATATTTTCAACATTTCTTTTGCTTCATTGATTTTCGAGGCTAGATATAAAGATCCATCTAATTATAATTGTAATGTATTACACTGTATAGTTACTTCGATCAGGATGATTACTTATCATTATTCTTTTGTGTGCATTTCGTATTTTATCTTTGGAAGCGTTTTGACTAAAATTTAGAATAAATGAATATTTTATATACCTAATTCCTAATATCAAACAAGCTTCGCGTTTTGACATTTTGGCATCAAAACCGCCTCGGTAATGTTTATTGTAATTCTTAAATGAAATTATTTTAGAAATGTTTTTTAAATTACCTTAAATAAGGTTGGTAGTGGTTTAAGTTTGTATTGTTTCATGACATATCTGCCTAAACTTTGATTTAAACATTATCGATAATATAGAAAATACCTGCTATACCAATAACTCCTAATGCTAACCCAAATGATATAAGCGACTAGAAAATTGAATTATACATTTAATAAAAATTACCATATTCAAATATTAAAATAAGGTTTACTTCTAATTACTTTACTAGTTACATTGTCATAGAATATTTTAGTAACATGTCAATTTAAAAATATATCACTGTTGATGGTTACTATCCCCGTATTGGAGATCTATAAATATTTATAAATTTTATTTTATAATGGTAATTATTTTTATGGTGTTATACATGGTTTAGTCTACAGAAAATGCTAGAAAGACTGTTGCTGGAGGAGCTAATAGACGTAAAAGAGCAGATGAAGTGAAACCAGAATTAACTGAAGATCAGAAACAAGAAATTCGAGAAGCTTTTGATCTTTTTGATTCAGATGGAACTGGAAATATAGATACTAAAGAGCTAAAAGTATTTATTTAAATTTCTAGCATTATAATTTAAAATAGGTTGCAATGCGAGCCTTGGGATTTGAACCTAAAAAGGAAGAAATAAAAAAAATGCTTAGTAGTATTGATGCAAATTCTGGTATTTTTTATATTATAATCTTTTGGTAATAATCATTTATATGTTAGGTTCAATTGATTTCCAAGATTTTTTGAAAATTATGACTAAAAAAATGAGTGAAAAGGATACGAAAGAGGAAATTCTTAAAGCATTTAGATTGTTTGATGATGATGAAACGGGAAAAATTTCTTTTAGAAATTTAAAACGAGTAGCTAAAGAATTGGGTGAAAATCTGACTGATGAGGAGATTCAAGTATTTTATATTTATACTGTATGAGATTTTTTATCGATAAATCCAATTAAAATCAGTAAAGTATATCTGAATCCTTTGATAACAAAGTAGAAATATGTTATGTTATGTATTGATTTAATTATTTATTTTTAGGAGATGATTGATGAGGCTGATAGGGACGGAGATAATGAAATCAACGAAAGCGATTTTATAAGAATAATGAAAAAAACTAGCTTATATTAATTTATGCTTTGATATAATTTTCTATTTTGTTATACCAATGTATTAAATATATACATTTTTATTATTTGAAGACATAATCATAAATTACAGATAGTCAAATATGCCCTCTTTAAAAATTATAGGATAACTCTTGGGTGGTGTAAGTTCGGCTTTATTAGATATAATAAACTCAGAAAAAATCTGAGATTTGGTAAAGATATTTTAATTATCTAAGCCGACATATACATTATGTTATGGGGGTCCGCTTCATAGATTTTTATTTTTTTATTGTATATTATTATTTTTTTAAAAAATGCGCCTGTAAGAAATGTATATAAAACTCTTGTCTGTGTGTTATCATAATTTTCAATAACTAAGTATACTAGAATTTTAATAAACACAAATTCCAAGTCACATTTTTCCGGTAACAAGGTAAGATAAATTTAAAAATCAGAAAATTACATCTTTCTGATCAAAAACCCATTATCTTTTTTTTAGAAATCAAATGAGTCCTTGAATTTAAAACAAAGGTGGGGAAGCATTTACTGTTCGAAGGGCGTACTAACCTCCCAAAAAAATTAATAAGGCCGCATTTTTCTAAATAAAATTTAATCAAATACAGCAGTTCTTCTCATGGAGTGATAGGTCACCTCAAGGGGAATAATTTTATTAGGGGGTGTATACGAAACTTTTAGATGATTGGGGTGAATAATAAATTTTTAGCATATTTTATTCAATTTAGAAAAATCTTATGAAAAAAAAGAAAATTTTACCAACCCTTAAGGAAAAAATCTCATTTTACCAAAAATTAATACATACATACACATATACATTAGGGTGTTAACTTTTTTACAAAATTAAAAATCCATGGGCACACAGTATGAGTAATGGATGTATAAATACGATGGTAGTCTTTTTAAGTTTTAGTTTTTCAAAAACATTAGCCAGGCCGAACAAAGAAGATTTCATAAATATTTTTCAAATATTTTACGTAACCTTGACTCTAAGTTTATTTTTATTATTAATTACTCTAATCAAATATAATAAATATCTGTTATTTTATTTCTTAAAAGCATCATGTATCACATGTCTTTTATTGAGTGAACTTAGTTAATTTGAGTATTTTACAAAATTTTGTTTGAAATTCTAAAACTCATTACAAATTTAACTTACACTTAATCATTTACTCTATAATGTATTAATAGGAGCAATATGGATGTTTGGTGAAAGTGATTGACTTAATGGAATCTAGCATATATACAATTAGTCAAGCTTGTTGTTTAGTAGCTTTAGTGCTAGAAATTTTTTAGTGCCATAAAAAATTGCATTTGTCGACTCTACACATAATACAACCAAAAATAAAAAACAAGATGCATTAATTTAAGAATAAAATCTACGAGAAATACTGATTTTCCTAGATTTGAATCATTAGAGAAAATTAACAAGGTTCCAAACATTCAATCAATTATTGGTAGATACCTAATGATAATTGAATATTCCAGATTTCATGATTTTTTATGTATAGCAAAAGAAATTTTTACTGTGTTTACAAGACTTTAATATTATATTATAGAACAAATTTAATATTAAACTGATACAAATAAATAGTATAAAAAGAAAATTAACAAAACTATTTACTGAATATGACCATTATAAACGATATCCAAATTCAAATATAAGTAAAATATTTTGGCAAAAATTAATAAAAAGTTTGATGCGAAAGATTATAATATGTAAACCACATAATAGAGGAAGAATGGTATAAAATTCAAAAAGAAAGTGGTATAGGATATTGCACCTCTAATTTTGAAATATTACCACCTCATCATCTTTCAAAAAATGAACTTAAACCAAAAAATTTTGATTTTACAAGTGATCAATTTACTACAAGTGTTTCTTCTGAGTCAGATGAGGATGAAATACCAATTATAAAAAAGAGATATTATTCATCAGAATTAGGTGTAAAAATCTCTACAAATATAAATTTGTCATGTAGAAAATCTGCTCTGGTTGTGGAAAAATTAACAGAAGAAGCACTAGCCATGTATCTATTGGGAAGGCAACTAGAAAATATATGAAAATATCATGGATGCATTTAAAAGATTACCTTCAAAATGATTGATCAGCTTACATTTTGATGGTAAACGTTCTGATGGGATGGAGATGCAAGTAGTTTGTGTTCAAACAGAAAAAATTAATACAGGATTTCCCATTGGAGTTGTTTATTTGCCTAATGGTCAATCACAAACAATTTATTTGGCAATAAAGGAAATAATTGAAAAATATGACATCCAAGGCAATGTAAAAATGATAATATCCGATACCTGTTCGGTTAATACTGGGAATAATGAGATTATATCTAAATTAAGAAATAGTACATTAGGAAATGTGCCATATTTTGGATGTCAGCGACACATCCTTGATAGATTACTTAGATTGTATATGGTTGCAAAATTAGATGGAATAAACAAATCTTCTAATATCGGATATAAATTCATGGGTAATTTTTTTTAATTTTGCGAATAATTTCAATATATTTATAGGAGATTTACAGTGTAATTATGAAAATTTAATCTTATCTTATAAATCAAGTGCTCATGAATTAAAAGATGTTTTGAAAACATCTTATTGGACCCGTGACGACTACGCTGAGTTGGAGCATCTGTCATTGGCATATAAAATGTTAAAAAAAGGGGAATGGCCTAATGTCAAATGGAATAAGCCAATGTCTCTTAGTCAAACTCGATGGAATTTTAGAGCAATAAAATCATTAAAAGCTTGGATTTTAGATTATTATTACTATTTTATGATTTTAATTAAAGTACATGATATAATATTTACTTAGGAATTCGTCAACCGGGCTTAGAAGAGTGTTGCAACTTTATCGCCGATATATTCATATACTGTTGGTTGAATGCAACAGTACAGTAAACACTCGAAAAGTGACCACTTTTTTGGGCAAGTGGTCATACCATTTTATCATGTAATATTTCATAAAATTTAAATTATTTTGGTTCATACATCAAACGATTTTCCTGGTTTTAATTTTATCACAAATTCATTTTGACTGAAAATATACATTACCAAAATTTGTGTATATTCATCTTGAAATAAAAAATATATGAAATCACTAATCCGCGTTAAAAAAGTTTTTTATGATTTAATTAACATTGACGAATTAGAGAAAAACTACTGTGAATTGAAACTGATTTTTAAAAATTCTGTTATATTAATATTCTAAAGTTTGCGATTTAACTGTAAAATAAAATATAATCCAATATAAGATGATGCATACATTAAACTACTGAAAATATATTCATTAATGACAGTTCATAATATATTGAATTAAAAATCCGTCATTTACTGTAGTTGTATAAGTTTAAAAACAGTTGAATAAAATATTTATTAGACATCTTACAATTTATAATTTTAAAATTGTTTCTGATTGAATCATTTCAGTTAATCAATGATTTTGCTGGAAAAATAACAGTTAATTATTCCATATTAAATTATTATATAATAAATGTTTTTACATACTTTTAGGTTACGACATTAGTGTGACATTTGCATTTAATCTAAATATTGGCATATTAAATTCCGTAAAGACGTAAATTTTGGGTTAATGTTTGTATACCAAAAGTAAACATAGGATGATATAATTTGTAAAACTTTATCAATACATACAATATTTATAAATGAAAAAGAAACAACCAAACAAGTCTGAATTTATGAACAAAAAATCGGCCATTATGCAAAATTTGAAAATTTTTGCACCAGGAAAAGTGCCTCCTGTAATTTTTTAGTTTTTTTATGTTTATTATTATTTACTTAGTCCATCAAGAGATCTCAAACTAGTGTTATTAAGCCTAGAAACACTCCAGAAACTCCAACTAAAGGAAATTTTAAACGCGTAGAAAGTTTTCAATATTATAATAAACAAAGAAAGCACAGAACTTTATATCAAGTTAACAATGGTATAATAGTACATTACAGGGGTCAGCAGCCTATTATCAGAGCATTGACCGGGAGCGTTTTTTTATTATAATTTTTACTAAGAAATTTATAATTTATCTATTTAACAACTATTTATAATTTAAAATCCAAAAATATTCATTTTTTAAAGTAAAATTGAGATACTCCCGCATTTAAAAAAATTTTTTAAAATGTGTAAAAAATACCAAAAATATAACAATTTATTTATGATATAAAGTTTATAATATAATATAGCTTTATAATAAACTCAATTTAAAAATGTTATGTATGTATTCATGATTTCATAACACATCGAAACATTGTATGCTTTTATTTATCTGCAAGGTTTAACCGTTCGAGAACGCTGAAGTTTTCAATTACAATGCACACACAAAAATGTTCTTGTTTTAACCTTGCCATTTTATTGTAATTATAAAATGTATTTAGTAATATATTTAAATTTCACGTGAAGATTATTCCAAAATTATTAATTCTTATTTTAAGCTAAATGATTTTGATAAGGGTACAACTCATTAATGGATAAAGGCTACCGGCCTTTATGATTACAATTTAATAATTTTTTAGATGATGATGAATTCAATGATTTTTATCGCACATTCGACATTAAAGGTATTTATCAATTATTATTAAATTATAAACCAAACATGGGCTAGCTACTAGGTATAGGGGTTGCAATCGATAAAAATATTTTTATGAATAAAAAATTTAAAATGTACATTACACAATAATAATTTTCTAGTTCTATAGAAATATATTAAAATTAGAATAATATTTACAACAATTATGGATGAGAATTTTGAGTGTATTAATTTTTGTTAATTCCGAAATATAACGAAATAGTTGCGTAGAAGTAAGACTACAATGTAAATGGTCTGTAACATTTAATCTACTTTTTTTTATTTTTTATGTTTAAAAGAGTAGAAAAACACTTTTCAATAAGCACGTTGATACAAAAGGTAACATAATTATAATGGCTTTTTCTCCGAGTTTAGCGTATTAATTACACATCTTTGACCAAACAAACGCATCTTGCACACTCGAATCATTAATTTATTTTAAATGGATTAATTAATTGAATTATCAATGTCCACTTAAAATAGTAAAATTTCCCCTTAGGAGGTAATTCCTCTTATGTAATGTAAATAGAAGATACTCATTATTGTGTCTTGTATTTATATAATAACTTTTGATAATATAATTTAAAATATATATACATTGTAACTTGATAAAAATTCAAAATCAAATATTTTTTTTAGATTTTATCAAATATCTATTAAAATATTTGCGAACCCTGCGTTCGGACTCAATTTGCAGAACTACATCATATAATATGTTTCATTTTTAGTTGATACGGATAAAAACGATATAAATTCGGAAAGTTGTAATATTCAAGATTTTAATGAGTCAACCCGTAGTTCAACAACTCTGGATACAGAAAAAACAAAATTACACCATCAATTAGAATCAGCATTGATGGATAAAGGAAGACTGGAAGAATTTGAAATAGAACAAAATCGTATTGATAAAGAAGAATTAAAATCAAATATGTCAAGAAAATTAAAACTTCAACAAAATAAAATACAAAGAAGGGTAAAAAAATCAACAGAAAATAATAAACCCAAACAAGGAAGACGAAAAATTATAGATCAAAACTCAATTGAACAGAAAATATTAGAGAAAACTGAAAATCAAAGAAAAATTGACGAACAAGAAGTGCTTGACCAAAAAAAATTAGAGGAAGTTGAAAGACTAAGAAAAATTGAGGAACAAGAAATGTTTGAACAAAAAAAATCAGAAGAAGCTGAAAGAATGAGAAAAATTGAGGAACAAGAAATTTTTGAACAAAAAAGATCAGAAGAAGCTGAAATACTAAGAAAAATTGAGGAACAAGAAATGCTTGAACAAAAAAGATTAGAAGAAACTGAAATACTAAGAAAAATTGAGGAAAAAGAAATGCTTGAACAAAAAAGATTAGAAGAAGCTGAAAGAATAAGAAAAATTGATGAACAAGAAATTTTGGAACAAAAAAGATCAGAAGAAGCTGAAAGAATNAAATTCTGGAACAAAAAAAATTAGAAGCTGAAAGAATAAGAAAAATTGAGGAACAAGAAATTTTTGAACAAAAAAGATTAGAAGAAGCTGAAATACTAAGAAAAATCGAGGAAAAAGAAATTCTGGAACAAAAAAAATTAGAAGCTGAAAGAATAAGAAAA
>LWCA01000918.1:0-15341 GCA_001642005.1 Intoshia linei | reverse complement strand
CCTTTAAAACCGGTAGAAACAAATCATTTTAATGAGGTTTGGCAGATTGATATCTTCGGTCCGTTACCTGTAACAAACTCTGGAAATAAATACATTATTAATATGGTAGACCACTTTTCAGGTTATTGTTTATATCAAGTGACAGAAGATATCACTGCTGAAACAGTAGCAAATGCAATTTTTATTCATATAATCTGCCGATACAGACCACCCCAACTGATTCAAACCAATCGCGGACGCCAATTTGAATCGAACATAATGACGAAACTATCTAAAACTTTCAATTTCAATCACACATTGGCCAAACCCTACATGCACAATGAAATTGGTAAGGTTGAAAGGAATAACCGAACAATCTGAGAAAAACTACGTGTACTATGCAAAGATAATTTCTCCGATTGGGACAAAAAAATCTCAAATATTCTCACCAGCATGAGATTCTTACCTGCATGTAGCACATTAAAATCGCCGATTGAAACAGTTTTCCACGGTGCTAAATTAGAAAACCATATCTATTCTAAAATAAAAAGCTACCGCAATCTAATGAAAAAATTCCATGACACGAAGGTCAGAAAAAACTCTTTTCATTTCAATAATTACGAACCAAATCAACCAATAAAATCAAAACAACAGTCCCTCTTTAGAGATCGAAGACCTCATCGTAATTCTAATATAAAATAATCTCAATCTAAATTCTAAATCAGTTAATGTATTATATAATGTTAGGTATAATAAAGGATGTAAAAAAAACGTTGAGTATCACTGAACTTAATATTTAGAATACATTTATTTACATTCCTTTAATTTAAAACCATTTAAAAATACTCTACAATTTTGATAGTAAAAATAATTATTTTTCGAAAACATAACAGAATCGTATTGTACTATTAATATGATTCTTGTATGTCAGTCAAATAATTATACATGTAAATAATTGTTTCATTATTTTTAAAATTAGTAGGTGAATAATATTTTATGTTACACAATGAGTTAATATGTGTCAAATAAAGAAAAAAAATTAAATTGATACAATTACACATGTACGGTTAATTTACTAATTATATACAATCCAACACAATTTGGTGTTAATCTGTTTTTGTTTAAATTGAATGTAATTTGAGTTTGCAAAAATGAATCATGAATCTTTTATTCAATATTAAATGCCTTTGTATACTTTCACTGAAATATATTAGTGTTGAATAAATCATGCTTAAATTATACTGATTTTGTAATAGAATTTGCTTTAATTTACGATAATATTTATGTAATTTGTTCTAATTATTAATATTGGTGGTTGTTCTATTTATACGTAAATGTATCAACCTATATACCTTAAATTAATTTATAATTTATATAACTTTAAATTATATTTAAACTAATTTCAATTATAAATGACTCTTTCAAAAAAATGTCCAAGTAAACAAGTTTTTTATTAATGTTTCATACATTTATCCATCTTTAATCATCAATATTTAATTTTAGTAATATCCCATCAAAATAAGGAACTAAGTAAAAAACAAAAGTATAACATTGCATGTTGGAAATGCATGCTAAACCTGGAACACCACGATTGTATATCGGTAAAAATTTTCAAAATTGCAAAATTTCAAAAATACATACATTTATATATATTAACATTATTAATATGTATATTTAATAATACTTAATGTAAAAATAAGTTTTGGGTTCTGAAACTTTGTATTAAAAATATTAATCATTTTAAATTGACAAATTATCCTTTTATTATAAATTTTATATGCTTTTTAGCATAAATACATACGAATCGGTGGAGGTTATAGGCATAGTTACTGGTATATCAAAGCAATTTTGGATAAAATGATTGATTTAGTATATATTATACTATATTATTAATATTAATATGGCAATATAGGAAGTAAGGATCAAAAAACCAACAAATCATGACAGACTGCATAATATTTACAAACTGAGTAATATATTACTATACGGAAGCGGTTACGCAATGGGGTACTGGGACCCCTAAAAAAAATAATTATAATTATAATAATTTTAACTATTTTTAGCTAAACATGATCCAAAATCAATAAAAATACATATTAGAACAAGAACATTTAGCGGCAAAAAAATATTTAAAACTCTAAATGTAAAGAAATCGGATTACAAAAAATTAAAAAAACATCCTAAAAATTCCAACAAAATTTTCAAATCATATTTTAAAAAACAAATGCCTCAATTGGGATTCTGGCCAGTAGATTATATTTTACCGAATAACGACACCGAATTTGGCGGGACAAAAACTGTTGATAATTTAAAAATTAAATCTAATAAAAAAAATGATAAAAATGACGATAAAAAAATTGTAAAATATTTCAATTTAACACCTTTTAACCAAATTACTGAAAAAAAAGAATTGATGAATGAAAATATTTATGAAAAAGATTTATTGAATGAATATTTTGATGTAAACAGTTTTTCTGGAAGTAGTATATTCAATTTGACCGAATTTACTCCTTTGGAATTTAACAAATCAAAAGATATCAATGATATAAACCAAGAAATAAACCATCAACACTTTTTTAAGAGTACCACATTATCTAATGCTATGAAAAAATTACAAAAAAAGATTTTTTCATTAAAAAAAGGAAATGAAACAGTTAATCAAACTGAAATTCAAGATTCTGACAAAAAATTCAGCCAAATATGGGAAATGGATGATAAAATTGATGAACTCATTCATCATAAATCTGTTGGAAAAATAATAAAAAGTACAAATGATACATGCACTGAGAATAAATCAGATAAGTTATATTTTGATGATGAAAATAAATTATCAGATCAAATTCATAGAGAAAAACACATATTTACCATCAAAAATTATAAAAATGAAGAAAAAGAAAAAATACAAATACAAAATAATCAAAAGATAAGAGTAAATTTTAAAAGTAAAGAAATATTGAAAGAAGACAATAAAAAAGAATTTCAAAAAATAGATGAAAATGAGAATTTTAACAAAAATAAAAACGGATTTAAAAAATTAAATGAAATTAAAAAAGTACATGGAAATAAAAATATAAATGAAGGTGAAATCGAGAATGGAGCTGAAAAATTAAAAGAAATTAAAGTAAAAAATAAAGATGAAGATGAAACTGAAAAGGAAAAGGAAACGCAGAAATTAATAGAAATAGAAACAGAAACAGAAATTTATAAAAAAGTACATAGATTTTCCATCAGATCAAAACATTCTATAAGTGAAAAAAGACTGAGTATAGCTTCAGCAAACAATATAAATTTAAATATATTGGAAGATTTAAATAATTTAAATGAAGCGGAATTAAATTCCATTAAATATAGAAAGAAATCAATTCAGGAAAAATTTGATTTTACTCAAAAGATTAAGGCTAAATATGAAACTAGTGTTAAAGAACAAGAAATTGATAAAGAAAACGAACATGGGCAAGAAGATGTAGAATTAGACGCACAAGATACTGAACAGATACAGTTAAAATCGATGAGAGTTACAAGTCCTAAAGGTATTTTTATTTTTATTTATTATTCCCGTATTTGCATTGTGTCGTTACATAATAATGTGGGTTTGATTATATTACTTTTCACGTTATTTGTAAAGTATAATTATACTCTTATTATAATAATAATATTATAATCTAATCGTTTTGAAAAATATTAAGAAGCTCTAATTAATAACCAATTTATTTACTTTACATTAATATTAATTTAGATATTGATAGACCAAACACACATAAAAGTTCGGTTTCCAAAATAATGTATAATGAAAACTTCCTGGATAACGTTGAGTAATTTTTTATGAAGTTTATAGGTTTAAGCCAGGGGTGCACAACCTTTCTACCAATTTGGGCGCAAAGCTGCTTTATTCATTGATACTACGGCCGCACAAAATTTACTTTGGCATTGAGAAAGTTTAAATCCATTTTGAGAAAGTATATATGTAATATATATACATATACAATAATGTAACTTTTTGATATAAATATTAATAAAATTGAATAATCCTTGAATAAAATCTGATTTAAACTTTTCAATTTGAATTAAAATGATATATACAATGTATTTCATTATGATCACATCGATTACCCACGGCCGCAAATAAACACTCTCAGGCCGCAGGTTGTGCACCCCTGGTTTAGGTGAACATTCAGTTGAGCGATGTATTGTCAGAGCGACATAATCATCGATTTTGTTAATTAATGATATTATTTATTTTTTGACAATATTTTAGTGGTTTCTTCAAGGTTTCTTTAATGGCAATGACCAAAAATTTGTAGGGTTTTAATTGGGAATACTTTTAAAATTTTATGGGATCTTCAAAATCTTTAAAAAACTAAAAACCCTTAAAATTTACTTTTTAATTTTAAGACTCATTTTTCAATTGATTATAGTCAATTTTTATAATTATAATTTAAAAAAAGAATAAAATGGGTTTGACTTGACAATGTAAGTTTCTGATGTTCATATTTACGACAATGTTATTAATGTCAATGTTATTAAAATCATTAATGATTTTAAAACGCGTCACAGATTTATGTTTTAATAACTTGAGATTTTGACATTGAAGGACTCAATTTATGAAAATAAAATTTGCGATAAAACATCACTCTCCAAAAACTGTGTTGCATATGGGTTTTTTTAATTTTTACGAATCTTAATGTTTTAATTAGACTGTAACACACAAAATTTAGATTTAGTTAAAAATGTTAAAATGTTAAAATTTTTGTCTGTTTGTCTATTTGTTTGTTCTAGTTTATTTAAGTAAGTAATAGGCGTAGAATTTTAATAACATTTTTTATTGCAAATTTCATTTTCATAAATTGAGTTTTTTAATGTGAAAAATTCAAGTTAAACTTTTTTTTAAATATACAGTGTATGGATACAGATTTTAAAATTTTATTATGATGAGAATTAACATAAATTTTAAAGTCAAAATCTTAAATCTTCACGGTTAAACGCCAAATTACCCATTATTTTGTAAAATTAAATAAACCAAGTCCTAGAATTTAAAAAAATCCCATTATATACATAATACCTATTCTTTTTTCTGTAATAATAATATAAAAATACCTACGTAAAAATTTAAATTTCACAAATTTAAGCCTTCAATATCAAAAACCCTAATTATACTTTTTTTAAAATTCAAAAGAGTCCTAAAATTATAAAAAATACACAATCTGATAAAAATTATAAAATTATCAACATTATGATCAATTCCAAAATCTTATATCTTCACGTCCATAAATAAAACCACAAATAACCCTTTTTTGTTATATACTTGGTACTAATAGTCAGAGCCGAACCTACCCAAATTCGAGGCACCCGAAAGTGAAAAATAGGCCCCTAAAAATATTTTTTCACAAAATATGCAAGGAATAGTGTTATATAGCCCTAACAACCTCTATAAGGCTCTTGACTTGATATTTTAAATGTAACATAAATTTATCATTATGTTAGAGAAACATAAGTAATGATACTCAAGAATATATTTTTTTTGATGCTCAATTGGGAAAAATGAGCCACCATTTTACAAATATTTCGTCGAAACCCCCACCGAAAAGGGGGTGACTACTGTAGGTTCGGCACTGCAAATAAAATCTAGCACTGTCGATACGTTTGGCTATACGCAACAGGCATTCAATATAAATTTTCATTAAATTTTTTAATTTTACTTACCAAAAAATAAGATTACATTCGAGGCTTTAAAAGTGACCACTTTTCCGAAAATTGTAAATTTTTTATAAAAATTTCTCCAATTTATTTTAATATTTCAAAATTTGCGATTCTATAAAAATGGCAACTTTTCTATATTTTTTGAAATTTCGATATTTTAATTTAACACCTAAAAAAGTAACTAATTCCGGAAAAATGGTCACCTTTAAGAGCCAGGCCTGTATAATTAATAATGTAAATTAATAAGCGGTCACAAACTCGACAATTTAAAAAAATCAACATATGAACCAAAAAAACGGAAGAAAAAGGTAGTAATTTCAAGCACAAATGCATTTTCCTATGAAACAAAAAACGCAATAACATCGAATGTAATTGCATCCAACACAAAAAAGTCTGATAAACTGAAAAACAAAACAGAAAATATTTTTAAACAATTTGAAAATGTTAATGATAGTGTACAAGAAACGAAAAAAATGAGTGAAAATAAATTCACAGTAAACATGAATAACACAGAAAAGGGTAAAAGATTAGCAGACTTAAAATCTATTCAATTTAATATTATAAACGAAAGTGAAAATGAAATTAACACACAAAGTGATTTTGTCGAATCATCGAGTAGTCAGATTAATGAATCAAAGATTTTAACAAAAAATGATACATCAGAAAAAAAAGTTTCTAAAAGATTGAGGTACATGAAAAAAAAGTTTACTGTGAAAAATAATAGCATAAGCGATGAAAGCACATCGAGATTGAATAGAGAAAACCGCGATTCAAAAATAATTTCAAAAAATGATATTGATAATATATACAATGAAATAAGTGCCAATAATGCCATTAAAAATGATCAAGAAAAAATTATTGATACTACAAATTTAATTAATTCCAAGAATAAGCCAAGTAATAGAGTTACTTTTAAAATTGATGTCGATAATAATTCGCCAAGTGTCAGTGATTCCAGTAATAAAAAAACCAAAAAGTCAAAAAATAGACGTAAAAAACGAAATGTTTATAAAAAAAAACTTGAAAAAGTTAAACATAAAAGGTAGCTGAATTTAAAATGAAATGTTTATTGTTCAATTTAGTTCAGTAGATACCTTATCACTCAGTGAGTCGAATTATAGTTTTGGCGACAATGTTGATAAACAATATCTGGATAATGATGGTAGTAATTATACTGTTCGTAAGAAAAAGCTGGTGTATGTTTTTATATTTATTATTTGCATTTATTTTAATTATAATAGTAATTGATATACACACATTTAGAAAATTTAAAACTCCTTCTATTGGTCTCGCTCATGAAAAGTAAATTTAATATTACATGGATGTAATAGTACGGTCAAAGTTCATATTAACAGAATTTATCAATTTTCAAATATAAATATATGGACTTACTGTATTATACATTTTGTTGTTTATATTTTTTAAGATTTTAAAAGTTTTTAAAATTTTTAAATTTTTAAATTTTTTGTCAAATTTGTATTTTCTTTTATATTACAATCAGTTGGAAGAAATCAGAAAAATCTAAATTAATTAGAGATGAAAAAGTAACATTATCTAAACAAGTTCCAGAAAAAGATTCACATTTGACAAATAATGAAAAAGAAAAATTTGTAATTGATTACAAAATATTTTTATTATGTAGATGAGAATTTTATCATTGAATTTAGACGAATGTCGATAAACCCTTTAGGGATATTCAAAGAAAATCTACACAAAAGAACCAAGATTTTTCCAGTTTTCTTCAAGTATCTCAAAATAGTGAGGAATCTATTCAATATCAATTGGAATTGGATATTGATACCGGAAAATTTATCGAAAAAAAAATTCGCAAAAAATCTTTTAAGGTTTGTGAGCGATACATCTTAGAGCGGCATAATCATCGATTTTACTAATTTATCATATTGATTTTATTATAAAATTTATCACGGTTTTTTTAGGTAAAATTGTTTTACTCAATTATAATTAATAATTATTAATGATTTATGAAGATAATATTGCAACTATTATTAAGTAGGGTCTTTAGTGGACATTTTTTTCATTCAATTTTTTTGAAGCTTTTGAAGTTTTTTTAAAATGTTAAAAATTTTGGGACTAAAAATAACATTAAAATCTTTAAAAATTGTTAAAAACACTACCAAAATTTGGCCAAATTATATGTTCTTCAATATCTCTAAAAATTGCGTGAAAAAATTTTAGTCAAAAAATCAATAATATGATTAATTAACCAAATCGATGATTATGTCGCTTTAAGGCAGTGGTTCCCGATTGGATCCCGGGACCCAAAACTATATGCGTGGAGTCCGTGTGATTTAAAAAAATTAAAAAAAATTTGATCGTCTTTTTTATTTTTATAGGAGAATTTTTAATATTTATTACAAAGTTGTAAGACTTTAGGAATTTATCCCAAAGCCTAGAAGGCCGTTAATATTATTATTTTGAAAATCCCACTTTTATACAACTATTTATAAAATTTAATAAAAAGTACAATTTCAAACCCTCATGGAGAAATCCCCTTTTTCCAATACTTTTTTGAAAAATACTATTTTAACAAATCTTTAATTTTTTAATTAATGTTTTATATTTATTTTTTCCTTAAATAAATATTTTAAAATGGGGGTCCGTACACGATTTAAATATGGAAACACTGCTCTGAGGTGTATCGCTCTAACAATACATTGCTCAAATGAATTTTCTAATATACAGTTGTAGTTGTATTTTATGAATTTCTATTTTAATTTTAGACAGATGTAAAGAAGCAAGAAGACAAATTACCAAAAAGGAAAATGTCACGTTCTCGTCGTAGACAAAAAATAGGCAAGAAAGAATTCATTGAACCAAAAAAAATATTGGAAATTTCTAAAATTTCTAATGAAAAATTGATGGAATTAGGTATAGACAAGACGAATATGGATGAAAAAGAAATTGCTCTTAAACTAAAGGTTTAGCATTTATATCATACCACAATGATTGCCAAATTTCGTTCCCTTCGAAAAACTTAAATGGAGGTTAATTTCGTAATTGTAAGATGCAAATATTCTTATCTTTGAAAAAATCTGTGGGTAAACAAATTTTTTAAAGTAACTAGATCAATCCATTTTAATGAACATTTAAATATTATGTATTATATGTTTCCCGACCTTTTTTGAACATATATAATTTTATAAATATATTCGCTGGGCAGTGGCCACATATTAGACCAGCCTGATATATTGTATAGAAACATTTTGGAAAGGATATTCATATTCAAGCTGCGGGAAAAACGATTGCAACAAAAACTTTTAGCGAATGTAGTGACGCAAACACTAATGATTTAGCAAATGATAGTGATTTAGATTTAGATACCTGTAATTGTATTGATTGTGTATTTTAAATAATTTTAGTGCAAGGACATAAGAGAACAAGAATTCTTTTAAAGAGGGGAGGAGATTCATTGATAAAACACATGCAAAATGTTATTTTGAACGCACAATTAGTTGAATCTAACGATTCAATACCATACGAAAGTGGATATATTTAGTTATTAACTTTTATTTATTTTAGATAAGGATATTGAATTTGTTAACCATTATCAATTGGTTGAACCTAACAAAATTTATTCATATGCTAGGGCATTTGTTGTTGAAGATTATGATATGGATTCTCTAATTGACGGAGACGTATTTTTTATATTGTGTTGAGAGTTTAGACCTGTACAAAAACGTGTATAACTTGTTATTAATATACATTGATATGTTTTATAAAATTCTACGACTTTTTTTATTTTTAAATAAAAGGGTAATTTGGAGTTTTGGCTCTAAGTATATACCTTTTTGAAATTGAAATGTATTATAATGTTCATGTTTTTAAAATCGATATTAGATTGTATTTTTTTGATTCTAAGAACTCATTTGATTTAAAAAAAAAGAATATATAGGTTTTTGACGGGGAAGGTTTAAGTTTCTGAGGTTGGCATTTATCTAACTGTCTCCCCCGGAAATTACTGACTTGGAATTTGTGTTTTTTATAAATCTGGGGTTTTTGGTTATTGAAATAAACGGTTTTTTTCATAAGATTCTACTAAATTTAATAAAATATGCTAAAAATTTATCATTCACCACCAATCATCTAAAATTTTCGTATTCACCCCTAATAAAATTATTCACCCTTGGGGTAACTGATCACCCCCATGAGAAGCATTGCTAGATTTGATTAAATTTTATTTAGAAGGTGCGGCCTTATTAAAATTTTTTGAGACGTTAATGCGGTTTTTTAACAGTGAATGCTTCCACACTTTTAGATTAGATTGACAATTTATTTGATAATTATCAAATAAAATATCAATAAATATCAAACAAACCGATTAAATCGTTTTTCCAATATTCAGGATTTAATTATTACTGTCGCTTTATTTTAATAATCAAACTGTTTTAGAGGGTTAAAGAGGCTGTTTTGTCTGTTCCAAGTGTTGGGGAAATTTCTGAAAAGCAGATGAATTACATTAGCAGTATTTTGGGATTCGAAGATACTACAAAATTAACATTTAGAATGTTTGCTGTTATGGTAGCGGTAGCCGAAAGGGTTACGCAAATGGAGTAATACATTTAACATAATGTATTTAGAAATATATTTATCATTTGTAGGAGTAATCACATACTCAAACACGTAGACCAGGGGTTCTCAAACTCATTTTGTCTACCGCCCCCTAAAAAATTTATTTAATAAGTAATTAATTTTTTTTTGAGTCAACTCATTATGTCGAAGTCGATATTTAATTAAATATTAATAATTAAAAAATTGAAAATTATATTATTATATTGATTAAAAAATAATATATTTATTACTGTCACTGTTTATATCATTGGATCCCAAACTTGCTATAAAAATATGCCCTTATAACCAAAAAAATCATCAACGCTCCACTCTATCCATTTAAAATCATTTTTCGAATACACAGTGTAATTAATAAATAAAATGTTATAACTTATTGATACTTTTGTTATAAGTTATAACAAAAACATTCAATGAACATTGACAAGGAACTATATTTTAAATTTGGTACCGCATCAATTTTACTATACTGAAATATATTTAAAAAAATTTCTATTTATGTTTTTATAATTTTTTTTAATCGCTCCCCCAATTGCCCTTGATGTAGACCATATGAAATTAAAAATATTAAATTTAATGTAAAGTGCACTTTAATTTAAATATTGAAAGTTTTACTATAAATTCAGTAAAAAGTGCTGACTTTCATTGCTAATTATTTTTTAAATGTCCTCGACCCCACCAATTTGATTGGTCCAACATGTAGTACCAAAATTTTTGTACAAGAAGGTAACGAGAAATTTAAGCATAATCAAAATATTTTTAATCGTATTGTTTCATGAATCCAATGAGTTGAATGAAAGTATATTATGACCATCATTTCCGAAGCGAGGTTTAATGATAAAATTTTCGACTTACCATGTTTAAAATTAATTTAAATTAAAAATTAAATTAACTTTCGTGTTATACGTTTCCGACCCATTGCAAATATGTACTAAAACAGTTTATAATTACTAAATTACATTGATTCAATGTCTCTTTTTAACCCAATTTAATTTGTCAGTTAACCAATTTAATGTTAATTGATATTGATCTCATCTTTATGGTAGTCAAAGATTTTTAATGAGATTATCATAATACTTTTAATTTAATTACAGCTCTTATTGTAAAAAACTCTTGGAAATTTCCGATACAGTAGACATTCAAAGAAAGATGGTCCTATATCGATCTCTTTTTTATTGTAATCTGGAATATCAAACAGACAAAAATTACATTTCATCTCAAATATTAAAAATTGAATTAATTGCAGGAGGATTGAACTATGATCAACAAAAATATGTCATTAATCGTCTGACCCAAAACATTTATAATGAGGTAAATATATTATGTATCATTTTTAATTTTAAAGAGTCAGTAATATTGACTAGAAGACAATGTAAGTAAATTATATCCGAGATATTCCATTTTGATTTTTTTAATATGCAAAAATAGCAAATAGCCCTAGATATCTAATTAACTAACCATGCATTTCGACAGTGATGTCTTTGGGGCCTGAAAAACTTTAGAGTCCAAGAAATTTTTGAAACTAAAACTAAAGGTATTATTTTACTTGTTTGATAAACATTTTAAAAAGTAACCAACTATATAAAGTTTAATAAACTAAAGACACTTGAGCAAATATTTAGCAGATTATCCGTCCTACCGTTTTATTGAATCATCAAAAAGTATTCATTTACCCATATTTAATAAAATTGAGTATATATCGTAAAAAAATCATTTTAATAACAGATAAATTAAAATAGCATTTTTGTAATACCGGGTTCACACTTTTTCGTTTTATTTTGATTTTCTTAATACAAGTTTTCTTGTACTAGAGGCTTTAGTTTAGAGTCATAAATAAACCATGAGTTTTATCAAACCTTTAGGGAAAATTCCACTTTACCTATTATTAAAACTTGAAAAATTATTATTTTTGATATTTTATAATATAGTTTATGCAATTTTATAAATCTTGTGTAATTATATAAATATATAAATACACAGTAACCCATACAATACATAAAATTTAAGTTTTTTAAAAAAATATTGGAAAAAAGAGATTTTTCCCTTAAAGGTTGATAAAATTGCTTTAAGAAGTGCTTTCATGGATGTTTTAGTATAATTTAGTTTAGAATGAATACTGATCTAGTTAATATATTTACTGACAAGAAAGCAATTAAAAACTGACAAATATGTAATTGAATACTGACAAAATACTTTTTATTACTGATATTTTAATGTGTATACTGACAATTTTATGTTGAAAATACAGAAAATTTTTTATTAAAAAATGTCAGTATTTTAATTAAAATACTGACAAATTAATTAATCCCCATTTCATAAAAACTTTCGCAACACACTAAAAATGTACAAAAAATAATATAAATTTTCAACGACACATAAATATGATGCGACACACCTGTTGGAAAGCGCTGCTCTAGAGAATGAACTTGATTCATTTCACTTAAAAAAATTTTAAAAACATTGACAGTACATGAAAAAATAAAATTTTCGTTTTCAGAAAGGCCTATTTTGGGAAACACAACTTAATAGTGTATTTATTATTAACATGTTAATAATTTAGATTTCATTTATCGATTATCTGACATATATACCTTTATTTTTATCACTACATGATAAAATGTGCATCAATCCACTTAATATAATTGAAAATATGTATACTGATAGACCACCTTCACCACTTCAACGAGATCAAAATCCCTTAACTGAAAAACTGATAAAAAATAGCAATTTTCAAAAAAAACATTTAAACAAAAAAAAATCAAAAAAACAACTTGATTTAATAGTCAAAAAGAACAACCAAAAAAAAGAATAATTTTATAAAATTTTTAAATTGTAATGTAATTGTATAAAGTTTATAAAATATTTGTAATTTTATTGAATTTGAGTGCTTATAAAGGTTGTAATCAATTTTTAATAAAACAAAACAAAAATACATTTAAATTTCATAATTCGAATCATCAATATCGCAAGATTCAATTTTGTCCATAGGAAACAAAAACTGCAAAACAATAAACCACAACCACATAACAAAAGAGTATACAATAAACAACAAATTTATTGGATGATGAACGTGTTGATAAACTCCCCGTAAAATGTACCGTTTATCCCTATGCTTTCGTAATGAAATTTTTTGGTAAATTTTGCACGTTTCTTCCGCAACCCAATTCCAATTATAAATACTTTTAATGGACAAATATTGTTCTTTTTTTAATTTTGATAATATATTGGTGGGTGTGGTGCGAATAAAATCAATAGCTTCAAAAAGAGATTCTGTTAAACTACAAACAGACGGTTCAGTTAATTTAATCATGTCTTTATTTAAATTTTGAGCCACTTCTGGGATACCTCCCACATTGGTTGACACAACATATAAACCACATGCCGCAGCTTCCAAAATTGCGATACAAAAAGATTCAGTTAAACTGGTATTTAAAAAAATATCGCCCTTAACCAATACATCTCGAACAAACTCATTTCTTATTCCGCCGAGAATATTAATTTTATCGTGCAAGTCAAATTTTTCACGAAATTCTTCCAAATAAATACGCTTTGAGCCGGATCCTCCGATAATCACATTAACATTGGAGTATTTATGAAACAACCTTTTTAAAATTCCAGGAATAAGCATGATGCCTTTCCGATATTCTAGTCTTGTGACAATAACGATTGTAATCATTTTCTTGTAAATGAGGGGTTTAGACATTTTTGTAGAATAGTCCGTCTTATCAAAAACACATTTGAGTGGTTTGAACAAATTGGTGCATATAGCATTAGGAATAACACTAATATTTGTGTATTTTCCCGGTTCATCGTTAATTTCAACCTTTTGATAGCGCATCAAAAAGTTGATTTTGGTAGAATTTGAAACGCAAATGTAATGGCAATATGATCTATGAATGGCACTAAAAAAATAATTGAAAAGTATCGTTTTTTCAGTAGACAATCCGAATAAGGAGTGAAGGGTAATTATGGTATGGATTTTCATCAAATTTCCGTAAGCTACTGCTTCCATTCCAATATGATACATTTCTGAATGAGCGTGAATAATGTTTATCTTTTCTTGGATCAAAATGTACCGTATCAACGGAAACGACGAGAAAAAATCGGGGAATACGGTTAGAGTAGGAATATAATAAACTAAATAAATATGCATTCATTCATTTAAACTTTACCTTTCAGTCCTCCTTCCATGTATCTTACCCCATAACATTTTTCCAGTTGTCTGGTTATTACAATAACTTTGTGTTTCAATTTTAATAGACATTGCGCCAAAGAAAAAATGTGGACTTCTATTCCACCCATTTTTGGGTAGAAGGAATCTGTAAACATGGCAATGTTGTAACGTTTTCCCATTTATAATTTACTACATTCCATCAAATTAAATTATAAAAATTAAAAATTACAATATATTTAATCATGCAACCACATTGTGCAATTGGTATCGTAATTGTTCATTGGTAATTCATTTACCATTACCATTCATTTTAAAAGTTACTATCGCTATAGTAATTTATGCTTCAGCTATTGAATAACAATATTTTACGGATAAAAAGAAAATTAAATCTAAATATACAAGGTAAATATTTATTATTATTTTTAGTTTTAATTGATTTATGTGTTGATTTTATGAATTGATTTGGAAGTTTTATAAGTGTACATTATCGGTTTGTAAAAAGTTTTAAAACTATTGGAACAAGAAAAATGTGTCAATATTTCGTCGTCCCCGAAAATTTGGATTTAATTTAAAAAAAAGGACAAATATTACGGTATAATCTAATAATCAGTGTCTTCAACGAAGTGGTACCGCCCCTTTGTGGATGATTTCAAAATTTTTGGCCGTAAAAATTATAATTTTATTCATTTCTATGTAATTTGAATAATTTTTTTTTATTGTATTGATTTTCTTAAATCTATTAATTAATCTTTTTCGAAACAATATTTTAATCACGAATTTTATCATTTTTCAAATTTATCCTTATTAACACTTAAACGCATAACGTATTGTAAATCTACAAGCCAATTTTCTTTGATGTATTTTATTAGTATAATAAAACTTAGTGATAAAATCTATAGTGATC